>JAAAYG020016880.1:0-18951 GCA_009936455.2 Tomocerus minor
CCATTATTTTCCCACTTATCCAATGACCTTTCTTTCTTAAGTAGTACATTATCACATTCTACTTTTGTACACCACAACAAACAACCAAAGCCACTAATTGCAGCCCTTTTGTCCTTCTGTGTACAGTACAGAAAATCTTTTCCCTTATAATTATTCAGTCGTCTACAAAGTAGCCTGACAGTACCGATCTGTCGATTCTTTAGCGTTAGTTAAAGCTTAGCATTTGTTTTGTGCTTTTCTGTTATACTAGCATTTTCTGCTGCAGTAGATGCGGATTATTTCACTTCAGGATCTCTGTGGCAAGTATATACATTTAGGTATTAGTGAGATTCAAAGTTAGTAGTGGATATGTGCCTATATAGCCACCGCGGTGTGGTATTGTTATCTGACGAGACAAGATTGAAGCCGAAGTCGCGGTTTACCTCTGCTCTCTTCTACAAGCACTAACTAATAACTACACAAAGAGTTGTGTAATATGTATTATTGCAGAGAGAGAGAGAGAGAGTTGAGGGCTATATACTGGAGCATTAGAATGGATCTACGTATATATTTTCAAGAGTTATACGCACAAGTTGATAAATTACAGTTGGAATTGCTTCCGAACTTGAATGAAGATACATATTCATGATTTCCATAGGGGTCTCGATCTCACTCTCCTCGTACAACATGTTTAAGTCGACTTTCATACTTATTTGCTCTCTCTGCGGTTCCCCTCATTTGATTTCTGAGGAATTTTTACATATTACACATCATATCTCCGCCATTCATAGTTCCAGTCTCGCATAAATTCAATTGAATTGTACGAATGAAATAGTGAAGCGGAAAACTTGGTTTTGTCCCTTGCTGATTGCTGGCTTTGACTTCCCTTCACTTCACTCCGCTCTTCTATGGATTTGATTTTGATATTTGATTCAAATTCGGAGCATTTGGATTTTTTTATCCATTATGCAATCTACTTGGCTCCAGCCGACTGCTACTACATTCGTTATGCTTAGGGACATTTCTCTGACTTTCCGCCCGGTTCAAAGGTTCTTCGGTGGGATTTATTTCTCCACCGCTGCTCCAGCACACGTTTATAGCTACATACAGCAGGAAATATTATATCGATTTTCTATTTCTGTCTTCTTCACCTAAAAGGAATAAAATATAATAAATATCTGAAATAACTAGCAGAATCTGTAAAAAAAAAGTACCTTTGCCTTGATTGATCTAGGAATCTTACTACATCCTACATAGAACTACGTAGTAAGTACCCATAATTATAAAAATTGTTGAAAATGCATTTATCTTGTCGGAGTATATAAAAATCCAATATACTTTTCTGTACTAAATAGAACTTGTTACATATCGTTGCTGGGTATACACTCTGTGGTGTTTGGCTTAACTTACCCTTTGGAGTAGTAGACATATAGAGACTACTATAGTATTTTTTAACCATTTGAAATAACCTTATAGTGAATAGAGCATAGTCCGTGGATCGAATGCTTATATTTAGGTCCTACAAACAACTCGTCGTGCCTTTGAATTGAAAAGCTTAGAATTGCCGATCCTTCTGTCACTCAAAATCAGAATTTCAATATAACACACTGCTAGATGAAAACGATCTGACTGATGTCTATAAAAGCAGACTAAGCAGTTTGTTTCCATTCTTTTTGACTTTTTCATTCCCTTAGGTAGAATGTATTGAGTGAGTTGGGTTGACTCGAGTTTTACTTGACTCGGCTTACAAAGAATTCAAAGTTGACATGCTACACAACTTCTTCGACTAACTCAGGACATACCTTCTTTCATTTTCTCTATTATCAATAGAAATTCATTTTCTTTAGCGGATGTCTCAGCGAGTTAGTTCTGCTAAGCCTGCACTATAAAGAATTATTCTGTTAATGTAATAATATAGACTCTTATGATAATAATATAACCATATTATATGCTTCGTTATATCTTTATAGCTATTTAATATTACGATATGTGTTAGAGATGAAATGTGACTAGTGACTACGTGTACATTTATGATGATGTAGGAATATGGACCGAGAGAGAGAGATCGAAAACGTAGTTAGTCCTTATTTTAAAAGCTAGAAAGAGGAAGAGTGTGTTATTGACGAGATATTAGTGTGAGACTTTAGTAAACTGCATATGACTTACATTAGTTAAGCTGAAGAGAGGAGAGCAGAGGATTTGGAACGCTGGGGTGTGCCAATCATATTTTGGAAAACTCTGCATGAATCCATCCATGAATAGGGAGGCAACCACATTTTCCTCCAATCCTCCTTTGAATTCTACAGAACATGCCTTGCCTTGGAAATGTATCTAAATCCAATCCAGCATCCAACAACAGAACTGTCGACTCAAAAGCGAAACCTAATGAATGAATGACGAGACAACTCAAGATGAGAACTGGCGAATGAACAGATCTTTCATGCCATGCCATTCCGTTCCCTCGCATTGCTTTAACAGGATAACCTAACCCACATAAGCGTACAACCATTCTGTCAACAATCTTTCTTCTCAATTCTCCATTTACTTAACTAGCAACTAATAAGGCTGCTCTAACTAAAAGTAACTCTCTGCCAGTTATTTAAATTTCGACTGTGCTCTGCTATGGTCTCTGTTCATTACTGAGATGCCGTTATGCGTATTTTGCGATGTATCTACATGTAAAACATCCCGTTGCATAAAATGGAAAAGCAATAACAACAATAATAACAACGCTCCGTAATGGGTTTACAATGCATACAAAGAAAGCATAATGGCTCACCGATGTGAATTCAATTATAAATCCTTCGCCCAAGCAAAAGCAATGCTTCTAATTTCAATGCATTCAACCTTAGGAAGAAAAAATAGCACTTTTGTCTTAAGCCAATGCAATTCTACTCCCCATTGCATACAATTACCAAATAATGTGGACCGTGAATGTCTATAGGAGCTGTATAGCTTGAAATGACCTTTGTATAGAACTATCTGTGTGTAGCCAGCAATCATTTGATCAGTTATTATCAGAAAAGCATCGAAACACACCG
Source organism: Tomocerus minor (assembly GCA_009936455.2). Classification (NCBI taxonomy): domain Eukaryota; kingdom Metazoa; phylum Arthropoda; class Collembola; order Entomobryomorpha; family Tomoceridae; genus Tomocerus; species Tomocerus minor. The sequence continues at coordinate 3,021 of JAAAYG020016880.1, forward strand.
CAGCAGTGTAGTAGTGGTGAACAAAACAAAACACAACATTTGCCCACAGGGTTCCCAATTCTGATTCAGATCGAATCACTCTTTTATCTCCTTAGACATGTTCAGCTCACAGTTGTGCTTTAATGCAATGTAACTAAAAGAATATTGTGATTTAGACAGTAGTCCTTGTACAAACATTATAAAGCAAAGCAAACATCAAAATGCACAGTAAATACATCCATACATGTTTTCTACTCCTATCCTAGTACACACACAACCAGGATCTGACTATGCATATAGCTAGTAGGTAGTAATTGAATTTTAACATCAGAACGAGTTTCTATCCGTCCCACAGTCCTTCCTATCTCTATCTTTACAAAATAAAATATTATTTTTGAGTCTTGGAGATAGTTGGAGCTGGTGATGGACGAGAGAGTTGATTTTATTTATCGTCAGCATTTCCACAGACAACACAACCCTTTCTTTCTTTATGGCTGTTTATTGAATCCTCTAACAACCATTTGATTCTATTATCCGTATCCGTCTCACAACACACCACTCAGCATTCACATATGAACATAACTTCGTTCACCCTGGCTCGCAGCTCCATATGAGATATTACGGCTACGTTACATGCATTAAAACTTAGTTTTATCTCCCTACATACTCACTTTGCTGTTTGCTCTTTCTGAGAGTTCAACTTGTACAGTTGCTCTGCTCCAGATTTGCACAAGTCATGCCGTGGCTCTATATTTATTGGTAGCTAAAACGATAAGCTAAGCTATTAATGCATATCCTTATAAATGCATTAGACAGATAAAATATCGCACCTACCATGAATGCACTCATAAATAACAAACAGTATCTGCTCAACTTCTGCCACAACTGACATACACAGTTCTCATATCAAAATATTGTAGATAGACTAGAGCAGAGTCAGTGGCAATCCTTAAAGCCTACTTATCAATAGAAATCTGCAGACCTGAGCAAACTGAATTATTTTAAGTGAGCTGTTGTGTAGTGCTCTGTCTATGTACGAAACTTGTCATGTCATTCCCATTCACTCATGCTCTCTGCATTTAGATTAGAAGGTTCAGGTTCATTACTGCCCATTAAAAGGACGACACACATGAGCATTAGATTTTTAGCTGTTGTTAAGTATTATTAACATTATCTCTTTATTCATTTGGGTTACTGTATTCCAACTAACACTTAAGTAAGTGAATTAATTTACTTCATGTACTGATTACAGATATGAGCAAATTGAGTTGACGCACTATTCGATATTGCATCACTTAATTACTCTACAACTACAGTTCGTTCGTTTCGCTTGCATTAAATTTGCATATAACATCCGGAATAATTTAATAAAACTAATATTAAAATAATGACAAAACTAACTATATACATAAATCTCAGGCATTACATTTTAAAATACATCTAATAACATATCTGAAAGATATAATGTAAACACAAATGACGAAAATTAAAAATGAGACAATTATTTACAAGATCTAATATAAAAACTAACTTCCGATCAGAAATTGTAACGTATTCACTACTTGTTATTTCAAATTGAAATAATACAGATAATTTAATTTTTGTAAATGTGATTATTTTTTGTCAAATCTTAGAGGATGTAGTTTTGTAGAATCCTATTAATGCAGTTGTAGTCACAGAATGAATTAATCGTATTATTGTGAGCTTGTTTAGTATAATAGTATATATTTTGTTTAAAGCAATGCGTCGTGCCGAAGTAAGTTAAAGAGAGAAGAGAAAGCAGTGGGAAGGAGAGCCCTATCCGTAGCCTTAGTGTAAAGTAAGCTGAATAAAGAATGTCCCTTTTGGAGTTTGAATGACAGATATTGTCCGAGATGTTTGGAAGAGGAGAGGAGAGGACTGTGGAAATATAGAGAAATGTTTCATAGAGAGAAGAGGAGAACAGTGGCAGAGTGAAGAGAATCCATTAATCAGACTATCGAATAATCCACTGACACAAATAAGCACCCCTTAGCCCCTACAGGCTATTGTGTACCTCCTGCTGTGACCCGTGTGCATAATTCCTTTGCTCAAATACACTAGCATCTCCGTACGTCTATGCTATGTTCCTCCAACCTTCAGAAACACTATGAATATATTGCACAGATGTCTAGCACATCCGAGAACTATGCTGAATATGTGCATTTACATCGTTACACTTTCGTAGAAGAGATTCGAGAAGCAAAGGGCCAATTGAAATTCAAAAACCTGTATACCTTGACTTAAGTGATAGGATGATGTGCCTAGTGGAGAATGATTTTCAGTCACAAAGTATCTTATAGTGAAAAGCCATGGGATGAGATGAATGGCTTGTGTTCTGTCGTGTCACTCATTATTGGCCAGGACAACGGGACGGAATAGACTCTGTCCGAATTCCTGACGCAACTGTTCCACTCTCTGTTTCTGTTGGATGAGCGTGTGGTAAAACTGAATCTTTTAGCCATGCTCTCTGGCTGACAGCTAAAAGTTAATTCGTCCTCATAGAATTTAGATACAATGCCTATTCACTTTTTGTCACTATATTGGAATATGTAGAGCCGGAGCAGGACATAATTTGAATAAAGAAATACCACACGAATTTTCGGCAGTTTACAACCCTTTCCTAGTCCCTTTTGCTCTGATGCACTGAAATAATGTGGGATGGCAGTATTGGTAGAGGAGAGGATACCGTGTCAATATTATACAACAGAGAATAATTGAGGAATGCTAGCCAAAAGTCGAAAGTCATTATGTCATGCTAGTTCATTCACTTGTACGTCGAAAATATGTAGCAATCATTATTTTATAAGGGATAGGAAGAGGAGATTCCTGATTATCTCCAATATCTACAGGCATTTCAGCTATAGATATCTAAACATTCTAAACTACAGTAATAGTTCATATCAAGAGCTCACTTAAAGTAATGTAGTAATTGAGTAGATTTATTAGCTGCCAAACCATGCCCTGGCAGTAGCATTGTATTTTATTGCAGCAGTATATAGTCCAAGGGTAGCTCTATAAGCAGGAATGAAAAGGAAATCAAAGGGATTGAATTAAAGATTCCTCACGTAGCTCACATCACAAAACAATAAAGTGATAGATAGACACACGTAGGAGAGAAGATATGAATGCTGTAGTGACTACATGCACAAGTAATTTGAGTCGATCATTGATTTTCCATGCTTTTTAGGGAAGAGGCTAAGGGGAAAGAGAAATAAGAAAAAGCAGAGTAGCTAATCTACCTGCTGTTGATGCTCAGATGAGTTGTGCATAGATAATTCACATTAATCTACTTCTAATCTGCCTTGCATACTAACTAGTCCGTCAATCTTCAACTGCCTATAAGGAAATGCGCATAATAAGCGAATATATAGTTCGTTATAGGTATATCTTTATTAATATTATATTACGAAGGTGCAAGAGAGAGAGAGAGAGTATCATGCACAGATGGAGCAGTAAATTGTACACACACACACACACGTTTATTACGTAGGTATGTAATAAATAAATAAATATTACCTATGCTAGAACCAGAGACGATTATTATTATTACCTACTTATGTCTATGCGAGTCATGTTCACGGTTTTCCTATCTCTCTCTCTGTCTGTATTTGTGCATTGCAATTTCTTTAGAAGTGGAAAGACATGAGTTGAATGCAGTTGATGATTAAGAAGTGAGGCAGGCAAATTACGGGAGGCATTCCGCTCTATTGTGTTTTAGTTGGTTATTAATACCGGGGAGGATAGGACGAGGCAGTTTCTGTGTTGGTGGCACCGTTTCATGTTGCTCTTCTCTGTTATTTCGTTTTATTTTATGTAGTATCGTTGAGAGGAGCTCCTAACACGGGTAGTGAGTGATATGATATGTTATGGGTGGTAATAATCTAATGTAATGGGCTATAAGGTAATTCTTATGGTAATTGTAATGGTAATCGATAGGCAGTATTTTACTCTTAATGGGGCTGACTACAGGATTATATTCTCTTGACTTCACTTACTTACACTCGACTCTGGCTTTGGAGTGAGACTCGCTGAGGTCTGACAATGAGCCAGCTGAGTACCTGCTACACCTACCTCCCTGTACAACTTCCACTATCTACTTGACGACCTACCCATTATTATACATACATACATACATAAGTACACTTTGATAGTGCTACCTAAGACTTGCTCGGCGCCAATCTACCCGTCTTCCTATACTATTTACTATGTTCCTATATCCTCCTCATAATTCATACTCTTTACGCATAACATATCAAAGGGCATTTTTCTTGTCATTGATTCCATTTCTATTGAATAGCGAAACTGGTATTACAATTCTATTAGGTAGCTCCATTTGTTTCTCTTATATGGCATCTCTCAAGAACCAGGAGTCAAGTACAACCATAACGATTTGTTTTCTGTAAGTACTCAATAAATTAGTTTGTAAAAATCCCTGCTGATGTCCATGTGAGATATGGGCTAATAGATGGCTGCGGATTTGAATGTGCAATTGGGCTTAGCAAATGATGATGTTTGTTGGCAATGCCCTTTTTTCTACAAATCAATATTCTACGTCTGAAAATCTTGTTTATCATAAATTACATAGTTGAGCAAGTCTTCTTAATACTATGTAATCATTGTTTAGTTTACGAATGCATCTATCTCCATTACATCATCGTATACCTAAATAATAATTTCTGACTCTCTCAATATTTGCTTACATGCACAAAACTATTTCTAAGCCTTAGTGCTATTGAACTCCTTTTGAGTTGCATGCTCTTTCTCTCTCTCCTACACAAAATTGTCAATGCGGAGGCAAGACGAAAAGGAATCTAGATTTCATAAGTAACCTCATCATAGAAAATCTGTTCAATGGAGACTTTAATAATAATCTTTGGTAACATAATAAGGCCGACTGCCAAACTATGCCATGGTAAGCCAAAGGAAACTGTGTGTGTGGAAATCCCTCCGTCTCTGTTACACCAAAGCAATGCATAAAGGTTTTGGTGGATGGTTATGTGTATATGGTTTGGTTTTTCTTGATACGATACCTTCAAACTTCACTTGAGTCAGTCAAAGAAATGAAAGCTCTCGAGCGAGAATGACGAATGATGTGCACGCAAAACTTTGGGTCGCAACCAGAAAAAATTTCCTCTAGCACTCAACTCGAGTCTGAGGACTCACAGGGCAAACCATTCCAGGCTAGGCCATTCCATGCCTTGCCAGAAGGAAAACGAGCAGTCAGCTCTGGAAATATAATGTGATAATATTAATAGATATACAAAAGGATATTATATACAAGTTCACATAGGAGGATGGATATTCCTAGTTGGTTGAGCTACAGTCTTTTCGGTGTCTCTCTTGAGTATCATAGCAGTACACGTAGAGAGATTAGTATATGCATATAATATTATGGTAGAGGAACTTGAACATGTCGTGGTAACAACATGGCATGGCAAGTGAAGGCAGCTTGAAATGAAGGAAGAAGGAACGGAAGAGTAGAACACCCAGTTGCCATCATCATCGTCACTCACTTGCTCTCCTGCGTATTTCGCTCTCCGAGCGTCCAATCCCAACCTAAGAGCATAGTACGAGTAGTTGTAGCAATCAAATCACTATGAGTTATGCTTTTCTCTCTATAATGAGTCATTGCATTAAAGAACTAAGTGCTTTACCTATGTGATGTACAAATAAGATATAATGATAATAAGTACTACTTACTTGACTACATCAATCAGACGCACATACAGTCTAGTAGTAAGTAGTAATGTACATAATAATGTAAGTGCTCGTTTGAGCAAGTCAACTAAAAAGAATATTCTTGAGCTTAGAGCACAAACCACTCCAGTTGAGTTGAGACAAGAGCAGGGCAAACCACTCGACGCAGTCAGAGCCAGAGCAAGTCCAATCAACTTGCATTTTTCTTCCATGGTCAACTTGGAGAAATAATCGTCGTATACTAGCCAAGGATATAGCTTATTATTAGCGGTTAACTTATTTGCATTATATTTATTTACCAACAGTAGCAGAGCAAGGGTGAAATGCATGCACAACCTATGTATGATCCTGTGCGTGTAATCTAATCTAAGGCTAGTGTATGACTAAGTTATGTATCATGTTCTACTTATCCAAGACGCTACAGGAATATCAACTTTTAGTATCATATCTACAACTATTGCTCTCGAGATATGTATTTTATTATTTAATATTATATTATGATACGCAGCGAGAACAAGCTGTTTCTCCCACTCTCTGCACAGACTTAATGAGGAATCTTAACTTTTATTGTTGAGCTTTGAGGTTGACTTGTGTTCGGATGTGTAGAGTGCGGAGACATGCCAGATAAATGCAAAAAACACTGGGAAAAGAAAAAGTGCAAGAAATGTTGTTGTTAGAGAGAGAGAGAGACTGGCAAAGTGAGACGAGACAAGAGAACGGAAAACAAGAAAATTCCCTTAAACAAAAATGTTAACCTGCCTTCTACATGAAAAGGGTGGGAGATAATCCTAGTGTTGATTAGATGCATTTCAACAATAGCAAACAGAAACCACATAAATATCCTAGCCTACCAAGTCACCATATTCTCAGACTCACTTTCTTTCTATTAAAAGTACATTACACATTTTTACATATTTGCATTTCTCTAATGCATTACAATAGGGACCAATTATTTTTAAGGAAGGCACTTATCAAAAATAACATTTTTCCATACTCAAATGCTGTAAGCAACGGACTACATAATTTACAGATATTATAATAACCAGTCACACTTTTTTAAACTCACTTTATGACTTATGGTTATGGTACCTAGAACTTATGTTACACAATGCCAGGTGCTACATGCCATTATGCATATCATGCATAATCCCTGTCCATGTAACTTATAATATCAACACATTTCTTATGCATATCTGTATTTTTGCGACACCAGACACCACCGGTGTCATTAGCCCTGTTCTACATGTTAATTGACAATAGACAACATACTGAGTATCTTAATACATGCATCATATTAAAAACACTCATAAACAGTAATATCATAATGCATTCATAATGTTTTCAGACTTTATACATGTAGACTGTATCATTCACTTCCTTAAAAAACACAATAGCAACAGTTACAACTTTCCTGTGCACTTTTTAGAAACAACCTCAATAATTTTAATTCAACTTGCTGTAGGCATAATGTATATTTTGTTTGACAATGCATATTGCATATTTTTGACCCAGAATCTCAAACATGAGGATAAATGAATATCATATATTGTTTTGTTACCTACCTAATCAATCCAATATAAATCCATCTTAATAAAACTTATTTACGACAGACTGAATTGAATCTACAGTCAAAATGTCTACTGTATTTCTAAAGTAATAATTGTCCTAATAATGGATAATCCTTTTTATATTATTTTTTGTTATTTTTCTAAATTTTATTCTGTATAAAATGTAGTCTTTGTGTAACTAGTATTTATTTTGATATTTCTTGAAAGTATCCAAAACTGTCCCTTGTCCATTATTTCAATTAATGTAAATAATTTGTTGAAGAAAGCTGTAAGAAATGTTATTTGTGTTAAATGAATTTGTGAAGATGACCATTATAGAGTTAGTTTAAGAATGGGATATTGTGTAGGTAGGTGTAGAGCATGGATGGAAGTATCTGTTTGCCAGTGTGTCGTAAATGAGACGAAGAAAACGGAGAAATAATGAAGGGGGCTAATGTGGAATTTATTCGTAGGATCTCTCCTTTCATATGCGATTTCTGTCTCGGCCGAGAAGCCGTCAAGATGTGGCGAAACGAAGGGAAGATTAATGTGATAAGTTTGGATGCTCTTCTCTGTTCGTCTATTCCGTCCTTCGTTGGGTTCACTTGACGTGACAGTCTTTAAGCAATACACTACGTAATACTTGTGCTGATATTAAAACAGCTGAAGGAAACTTATTACAGGACGGAGTATTATACTCATCACATCACATGCATAGCCATAGCCAAGAGGATATTATATTTAGCAGTCGTCTCTTTGGCCTGCCTGCCTGTCCTCCCGACTCTGACGATACGATGAGAGAAGCTTACGATTAGCTCCGGGCTCCGATGCTTCAGATTCAGTTACATCCTTGTACATATCATCGGTATACTGACTCAAGGATACATCCCGCACGTAGCCCTCCAAATATTTTCTTAGCTCTAGTATTACTAGCGAAGTGAGCACAAATGCCATCCCTGCTATTATTTCCAACTATAACACGGACTTCCCTAAACAGTCAAAAAAATCCTTTGCATTGGATTACACATTGACTGTTTCGTTAGAGTATTGAGAGAATCTCTGAGTTTCTGTTCTTTTTTTTCTGCTCACTCACGCCGTGTTGTGTTGCTTTAGACTTTTCCTTTCGCTTCCAGTTTCCGCTGCTTTGGCTCATAGTCTGTCTCACTCCGCCTTTTCTCTGGCTTCTCTTCAAACAACATCTCGGATATTTTCTAACATTTCAGCTGAGTTGAGATCATGAGAAAATGTCGCATGTTTGTCACTGTGACTAATTCAAAGCACCCGACTAAAAATTTTTAAGAACTTATTGTTTGGTTTAAGCTGTCACTCCTCATAGCACTTCTATTCTCCTACCACTACCTACCTATACCTACAAAAAACTAGCGTCTTTGTTAACATTTATTATTTCTTATCATATTTGTACAGTAAGCATCAGACAGATGTATCTCTTCACCGACTTCACTTGCAGTTTTCTCTCCAAGTCTTTTCATTCAAATAGTACTGCTTATAAAAATACTAAAATGCACTATAGCTAGTAAGAGTATATTGTTTGTTGGCAAAATATTTTACATATTTATTATTACTTTGCTTTATGCTTTGTAAGTATAGTAGTATTTAAAACACATATCCGGCTCTATTTTAGTGAAGACGCTTTGAAACGATAAGTTTGGATGGTAATGATAAGGCATAACTCTCAAGCACATGCTCTTGCATATATATTTCGATTTTGATGAGATTAAAACAAGATTTTGTAATCACGTAACGAATTGCATAATGCTTTCAGTAGCCTTTAAATTAATAGTAAGAATCATGGAATGCGAATTAGATAATAATATTAACTTCCAAATAAAGGAAACCGTCGTGGTATTCTAAGTACATACGTAAAGAGTGTATAAACAAATTCAAAGGATTAAGAAATTAGAAGGGCTAATACTTCATCCTTCATAAATACAGTTCTTTACTTATAAATGCACACACATTCCATTATTTGACTTACAATATATATAATGTGCAAGGTTTATATGCGCAATAGTCCAATTGAAGATGTAGTAAGTAGTATTACAGACAGTAGCAACTTTCATATAGGCTGGATGGTGGTACGACCAATGAGAAATGCCTATATATTGCACAAGAAATTTTGTTAATTTCGTGCTAGAAGGTACAGAGCCTAGCAGACATTATAAAGTGACAAGTATATCGTATGCTTGCAGATATTATAATAAGATGAGCAGTAAGTAAACGAAACGTAGCTGTCTGATTTCGTAGACTTTAAGCTAAAAGAGAAGAATTTCTTATGCTCCGTCACGACTTCCATTTGGTTGACAAACACGGCGACAGGACGGAAAGGCAAGACATGGTAGATGACAAGGCAGAAGATGAGCTCTCGTCCTCCTACTATCACTACACATGACTCTTCTGCACAAAAACCAGATGATTTTCCTTGAATTGATGGTTTTCATAATTTTTCTCTTAATATGGTAGCAATGTGCTGTGCATAGAAGAAGAATCATACGGAGCTCCTTGGCCTGGATACTAGAAGAATCACTCAACTTTGATTTTTGAACTTTTTATCGAGAAATAGTACTTTATCTTCGTTTTGGGAAAAATTAATATCTGTGAAGAAAAAGTGAGACGTTACTACCTTTATAACTCTTCAGATATATATTTATTGCTTTTTAATCAGATGCTTTGTATGTTACAGCGTGCATTTTGTGTGGTTGTTGAAGATAAGAATCTGCTAGTAATGCTGCATGCGGAGAAACTGGTCATTGTTATTTTATGCAGTTATACGGGTTTTTCTTTCACTACGTCTACTGCTTCTAGTGATTGGATTATACCTACTCAACACTCTAATTGAAAGAGTATCTATGAGTGATGCCAATTATTTTAAATGGGCTATTAATGATGTGCTTGCCGCCTGTAAAGATAAGATATCTCATCCCCGACGAATTACCTTTGCGATTTAGACAAATTGTTTCATGCTGGAAGGAAATACTACTCTGAAATCTGGCTGGATCCAATTATAATTCATGGTAAATAGATAGATAGCCAGTTTCATGTTTAATGACCATAGGTGTAGTGGTTTTTAACCAGCTAGCATTCTAGAAATTAAATGTTTACACGTTAATAATTGCTAAAAATCCTATAATTAATTACGTAGCTCACTATAGAGGTAATGCTACAAATATCCGTGGGAGTTTTTCAAGGATCCCAAAAGATCTTCTACAGAAGAGTGTAAAAAATTTAACAATGAAAATAGACGAGAAATAATTTTTCGTTTGTTATTATATGCAATAAAATGTCAAATATCAGGCGAACAAAACTGAGGAAGATTCAGAATAGGAAAGAATAGAATGAATATCTAAAGAACTATGATTACCTAAGAATAAGCAAAGAATTCATGCCTTTTCACTGTCACAGGTGAAAATTACACGTTAGAGAGTTACATAATTAATCTGCATTGTCTATCGGCGCCTCTGGTTCCTCATCCAAAAGTCTACCTTTGGTTTCATCCACTTCTATTGCTGATTGTTATTGTACACATGAGAGAAACTGGGCAAGTCGAGCTCCTATGTTAAATAAATAGCGGCTGATCCTTTGATCTCATCAGTTTCTCATATCACATAATCACACACTGAGTGTAGTAGACATATCTACTTACTTTTACTATTATACTAGTGACTAATATGAAGTTACGGTTTGTTTGAACAGCAATACGTATAAATGCCTAATAGAATATGATGCAGGCCAAAATAATCAGTAGATACAAACGTGGTGTAATCGTAGCCAACGACAGCCCGTGTACTTACTCTCTGTGCTAAGCCTAAAGATATAATAATGAATGCGCTATTCTACTTTGTGACGGTGTGCAGTCTAGTGTAATGTATTCTTTAACTCTTTGAGCTTTTTGTTTGCTTTTCAGATATGTTCCTTCTTTTCTTACTAAGAATAATCTATTCAGCAGGTCCTTCTTTAATGCATGACCATCTTTTCTTGTTTTTTATTAACTAGTGTCGTGTAGAAGTCTTTCGAGACTTATACTTAGATTACACTGGACATAGAACTAACAGAATTCTATAACAAGTAACAAGACAATCTACCTGGCTACTACTGTCTACTTACATCACAGTATAGAATTATTATTACTAGTTTCTATAACCATGGCTCTTTTCTATTCATGCCAATTCAATTTCCACTCTCATCTTCACCAGCCTCTGTTGTATTAACCTGTGCATTTCATTGTACCTATAGGGTTGTCCATTCAAAAATATTTGTCAAAGAAATTTTGAACTTTGAAATAATACATCATTGATGTTGCTTCACTCACACTAGCGAAAGTTGTCACATCTATTTTACATATCACTGCTATTGTTCCACAGACAAAACTTTTTTACTTTCCTATAAGAATTTGCTCAATTGTACAAATGCTTGCCAGTGGCTGGAATAAATCTGTATGAATGTATATATATGTACATCTTATAGATCTAATCATTGCACTGTGGTTAAAAGATATGGCAGTTATAGATATTAATTTGTGCAGTAGATAAACAATCTTTTAAAATACTTCGATTTTCCTTATAACCAGTGATTCATACATAATTGTGAGGAAATGTATGTCGCAGTCGCAGTCATGTCGAATACAAAAATAAACAAGTAGTTCATTTACAATAACTTAGGTTCTTATGCTTTGTATGATTCTACATTATATTATTGCAAACTTTAACTATATTATTATAAACTAACTAAATGAAAGCTGTGTAAAACTTTGTAAATTAATGTATAGAAACAATTTTGTATGTACCATTACAAAATACGTTAGTTCGAACATTGAAACATGCATATTTCTGTTTAAATGTAATAAACCATATTGATCTTAAATTCATATACCTTGCACTTAAGCGCTTTTAGGACTTTCATTCATATGATGCATTTTCTATCTGCTACTTCAAGCGCAACGTTTAACAATTTCTGTTGTACATTTCTACAAGATATGATTGCTATATAAAATTATAACATGACGAAATACAAATAAGTTAAATGTGTGCTGCTACTAAACTACTAACTCATGACTGCTCGTGAATTACCGTGATCAGAAGAACCTTTTACGAGAACTACTGCACAATGCACTAACACATTTTAAAAGTTGTATTAACGTCCGTGTAATTGTATTAACCAGTGATGATTGGATGATGAAGCTATTGCAATAAAATACCCTAAAAACGGAGCAGGAATATAATATTTTCAACGCAAAAGTATTCTGCCGTTACTAGTTGTGTTTGTATATTGGAGTAAATTGTGGTGTAGATTCAGTACGGTTTCATTATCTCGAGTATTTTGGTTCAGTGAGGTCCGCACTCTGATATATGAAATCATCCCTAATTATGATGATGGAGCATCAAGCATCACATGCTTGGAAGAGAGGAGATGAAATTATATGGACGACAGCCGACTTTGCTCTCATGATAAATCTGTATTATGTTGCAAGGAGCGGAGAGGAATATTTACAGATATTACTGTTCAAAGTAACATGACAATGGATATAAAGAGTAATAGCAGAGGAACTCATTTAGCGGTGGAGGAGAGCGAGGCATTTGCAATGTGCATGCAGTTTGTAGTATCTTGTCTTCTACAGATCGTCATTCCTCTGATCTGTCTGCACACGGAATTATATTTCGCTTAATGCACTGTGTGAGCGAAGCGAAGCCGAGATGATATTTTCATTAGACACCACACAGAAGCTGTGCACAATCATTATCACACCTATTGCCATTATTTAAGAATATAGCAGTGGCTTCCTTATGTTCTCTTGACTGATATCCTTTCTTCTGAAAGCAGATGTAGGATTTTCTGTGCATCTATATTTATAAATACATACATAGTACTTATAGCGTGTGCTCAAGCAGATTTATAGTAGGACGATATGGTTAGGAGCTACTTAATAGTTAAGGTTTGTCTTAAGTTGTCTTAGCCTCTCCACAGAATGATATATGATGCTGCAATGTAATGCAAGTGAGCCGAGTTGAGCACCAAAAGGAAAATAGCGTGAATGAGTATTCCCATTGAATTTTCATGCGAAATTATTTCGGAATCTCTCTTTCTGTCACGTCTTCACTTGGCCCTTACATTATCCATTGTATTATGCAAGTAAGATATTCACATGTAATGACAGAGCCTCTGAGAGAGGCAGAAAGAACGTACTTACGCGCTTCATGTCTTCATAGTTACGTCACATTTCATTTCACGAGCAATCTTGTCATCATACTAGCCAGAATAATAAGAAATAAATAAAAGAAACGTGCTCTAATGAGTATAAAATTTTCTTTACAAAACTCAAGAACCTATATTTTTAGCAATGCGCCATAATTCCTATGTAGACAAGTTAAAATCCTACGCAGCTGCTTATTGAATCCCATTTTCCTTGTTAGAAAGCGTTAGAATTTTTCTTTAATGTGACCATTTGAATTAACGTATATCCATATTTGATGGACACTAATTTTCGATTGCAGAATCAGTAGCGCTCTAATGTCATATTATTACAATAAGTAGATAACGAACAATGAGAAGTCTATTATAATTTTGTCTTGATCATGAGACAGGAAATACAGAGGATGTACAAACGTATGTATTAATTTATTAGAGAATTACCGCAGTGGTTATGTGTGCAATGTAAAATAAAGTGTACACAGACAATGATTGCTCCTACATGGCTGCTATTACTACTGAACAAGTAGAAAATGTATCTCAGACAAACAAATCAGCTGAAATTACTAAAATATATAGTAGGAGCAAAGATACTATTAATTTAACAGTGGAATTTTGTTTCTTGGATCGCAAAGATTTTATCAATAAATTATACTGGTTGGTTACACTTATGGCTAGATATGCATAAGTACAGTGTTTGTTCCTCTCAACTGACTATCTGTGTGAAGATGATAGCTCGAGTTTCGCATTATAATTTTTAACTTATAATTATGACGGCTAGTATTTCAGATTCAACTAGGATAACTGACGTTTTTATGTTCGACTTCTTTTGCTAATTCATTGTACACAATGTGGCTGGGTAAGTTCTGAGAGTCCAAGTCAGCGCCTATTAATTACTATTACTCTCCTATTACTATCATTAAAGACTACCCAAAGGTATGTAACTAACTTTTAGTTCTTCTTTTCGTTCCTCTCCTCGTCTGCCTGGCCTGCTGGACTGCGGGGCTCAACTTCCTTCGTTTTACGTGGAGCTTCGCACTTTTCTCTGTGTGGTAAACTCACCAGTCACTACTGCACTTTTAGCACAGAGACACCGACGAACGGATGTTAGCTTCACTCTATATTTATTTTTATCTTTAATGAGTGCAATTTATTGGACATCACCCGACGAATCATGATTTCCGACAGAATGTCTGCATGCATTACGAAACACTTAGCAAATTGTTGTGTGCATTTACTTTTGTTGCTATTCTATGTAAAATTGCTAACTGCTTGTTGGTGAGAAAATTACTAGGTGAGAATGAGCTGATTATGGAGTCTATGAGACTGAGAAAACTAACCCGTTGTGCCAACGACAGTTTATAACAATCCTCTCCTCGTACAAAACTTAATTTTTTCTTAGACCCTGACTTCTTTTCCTTACCAAGACATTTAAATGCGCTTAAAAACTGTAAATATACTCATTTTCAAAGGGTAAGTAGTTTTAAATGAGATATGATAAAACTACATATTGAGAAATAATACGAGTAATATGAAAAATTCTAAATTACTAAAATTTGAGTTGATATTAAGGAGATGCTCAAAGATCTTTTGGTTACTGCTACTGCTTTTGTATGGAGTCATATCAGATGTAAAGTTAGAAGTGACTAAGCTATCGGTGAAAAGCAGTGTGGATATGCGTACTACTGAGCTCAGTTCTTCTGTAATTGGATGACTTAATTAGTAAAGTTGAATCAATCAAACAATTAGATTCTAATCAGTTGTCATCTGTTTTTATGGTGGTTGTAAAAAATCTAATGAGTACCGTTGAAAAATGAAATGTAATAACAGAATTTGTAATTAATTTACGTTGATTCTTTGATTTATTTAAATAGTTACATTATAGTAGATTATATTATTATCATAGTACAATATTCACTTAACTATTGTTGTATCGTGTATGCAATATTTATCGTATACTTCGTTTCATTTTCACAGGTAAAGAAGGTAACAATGCCACTGACTTAGCTAAACAAAAACATAAATTAAGATCTATTGGTAAATACTGACAGATAGTATTAATTAGTGGTTTCTTAATTTACTGATTACATTGTGCAGAAAGATTGGTTAGGCTAGTCTAGATTGATATAACAGCAATTTTAACTCAGAAGTTTACCAAAAATAATTTTTTTGAAGTTGAACCCTGAGTACCAACTCATGAAAATTCAAATTAAAGTTGAACTTATACTTAAGTTAAACTTAGTATAGCGTAACTTTCAAGTTAGTACATAACTTTCAATCATTTGTTAACACATTATTACCATTTCATTACAGAGTTTTAAAAGAGGCAATTGGAGCATTGCAATTAAAAAATATACTAACTTGCTGCTGATGATACAGATAGACAATATGATCAATTTAACTGCATGGAGTTCGTAACAGTGAGACTGAGACTAAAATATTTATACTGTTATAGATAGGAGTTGTGTGTAGCAGTACATTCAACC
>JAAAYG020016891.1:0-16425 GCA_009936455.2 Tomocerus minor
TACGTGAGGGAGAGTAACATAATACAATCTTTCTCTCCTCGCAACATTCTAACAGGTGTTACCATACGAAAATCAAATAGGTATAAGGAAATCGTTCAGACTATTCTTAACATTTTACAAGAGAATGCATGTACAAATCCACTGTACACCTTGGTGTACTCGTACTCAAATAGTAGATTGCTTGATTTTAGAAGGTTAATCAAATAGAATCTGAAGGTATTAATTTTATTTCTTGTCAGAAGACTTGCCCATTGGTTTGTTTTTTGTAGTCTATAAAGCATTTAGCCCTTGAAAACTAGCTTTGATCTTTTCCCTATCGTAGAACACAAGGGAAAATCATGTAGTAATGATTTAAAGCAGTGAAAAACACTTTTCTCGTTATTTATATCCTTTGGTTGTCTTCGGTGATAAAGAGCGCCCTTTCTAATTTGACTCTGATTTGTTCAGCTATATACGAACATAAACTTGTAACTAATTAAATACAGATACATTTTAGAGCTACTTGCATAAATTATTAGTAACCGGAGATGCAGGTAAATGTCACGGCAGTATGCTATTAAGTTTCAAGTACATACTTAGATGCATGTCCTGTGTCTGTACTACAATGCATTAATCACCTTTTGGAGCGTATCACATAAGTTATCCTGTTACCACTACAAAATATACCGTATAACTAGAATTAGTTGGCCAGGGTGAACGATATTTCAATTCATATCTTGTAGCCGAAAATATAAGTTCATCCTACTGAGCTTAGTTGTTAAAATTAGCACTAACAGATCATTTTGCTTTCAGAAAGTGATTTTACTGAGAAATATTAATGTTTTTCCGAGATGCAGATGTGAGGATTTAAATGGGTAGAATGAATCATTTCGAGTTACACGGTATGTACCTATAGGAAATCTTTGAATTTATTCATTGCACACACTTTGTCATCACATTATTATTTGTCAGTAATGTCTGTCTGTTGACTAATTCTAATAACGTCTCTGACTCATAGTAAACTAAAGATAGAGAAACATGAATCTTTTATCGTGCCTGCACATTGTGCCTCATAATGTTATAATTTAGTATTCTTGTGCATGCCCGTCTCACATTTGAATCCGCAGATTATTGTACACACACACACACAGTGAAAATATGTACATACAGAATGATTTAGCCTCTACGAGTAAAATAAAACACATTCAACTAACTCAGCAATGTCATTTCAATTAAAACGGTTACATTGTAAATGCATACGCAAGAGAGTTTGATTTGTGCTCGTGTTGAATTGGGTATGATCCCTCATGCTACTACTACTAATATTGAAACTATGCATAGGAAAGGAAATTATAAGTTTAAACTATGCAAAGCAGATGTTAATATGAATAGTTTATATACAATTGGTGCTATATGTTAGGAGATTAAAACTGACGATGCTGACATAAGTTGACAAATATATTCATTACGTATATACTTAGGTACAGAAGAGATGTAAATAAGTCAATTGAAAAGATAGATTATGGGATGAGTAGTGGCAGTGGCGTTAGAAATGTATACATAAGTGCTCATCCTACGTCATTTCTAATAATTACTCCACAGAGACTCATTTCTCTTCCTAAGTGAGCTGTTCTGCTGATCTATTCGACTCTGTTACATTGTAATCTAGATACAATACAGCTATTAGTATACATACACATACGAACGACAGTAAGTAGTAGAACTTCACTAAACTGATCCGGGTAGACTTAACTGACAGTAGTCTAGTCTGGGACTACTACTACTACTCTCTGTATAGTTAATGAAACTACTGTTAGGATGAGAGCTACATCGTAAAGGACGATCAAAGATAAACTAACCCGACTGCATTCTTTCATTTATTTAGGTATTGGTAGTTAAATGAAGGATCCTGCGGGCTATTAATTCTTTATCTTGGTTACTTATGTAAGGAAAAGGTTCTAGAATCCGGCATTTTTGACACAGAAACTTATTTATTTATTTTTGGGCTTTACAAGGTTATCCGCTCAGAATTGTTAAACACGTAAAACTTCTTGGCTTTTAAGAGTCCGAAGTAGTTGGTAATTAGGATTTCATGGTTAAATAGGCGTCATGTGTAAGTAGGATCGACCGAAGGCCAAATTTTGATGAGACACAAATTAAAATTCAATAGCTTAGTCCTGGCCTTGGCTAAAAACGTCCATGTTTCATTCTAGTGAAAAACAAACTACCTATATAGGAAAGCAAAATAAAATAGTGCAATGGCTCTCCTTTGCATGTGTAGCGAACATTTACATGAAAACTCCAAATGTCTCATTCTCAAGAAGTTCCCTGTTCCATTTTCTGCTGTGAGGATTTATCTGAGTACCGCACGCAGAAATATTCAGCTATAGGACACTACTTTATTATCATGCATTGAGATTCTATACGCACTGACTACTATACTCAGCACTCACCCATTGACATACTAACTCCAAAGTTTAAAGTTCGTTTGATGTGGCTAATACCTGTCTGTTTCACGACTTCCCTAGTCAAAATCAAGTTCCTTCATTGTCTTAACGCATTTACAGTGCTATTTGCTATTTAGCTTTTAGTCTTCAGTCACTGGGTAAATTTTTACTGTATAATTTAAGCATGTATAGAGATAAATACATAGTAAATTACTGTATTGCAGGAGTAAAATTCGGGCAAAAGAGTTTTATAGCCCGATGGTCTGTTCATAATAATCTGTTCTGTACATACATAAGTGCTATATTATAACTAGCGAGTGAGTAACTCTCTTAATCACTATACAGGCATATGCAATATGAGTAAATCTGAATAGTATAGTAGTTGTGGGCTATTTTCATGCTATTAAACATTGCGTGTATCTCACCATTCGTGCTGTCCAATGCCATTAGCCCTCTCTCTGCTCTACTATGCTCACGAATCAAAAGATATCAACTTATAAAGCACACAATGGAAAGAGCAACACGCAATTCTTCATCCACCACCTAAAAAGACAGTCAATTCAATCTATTGGCATTCTGGAATATTTACATAACGTTTTTTTCATATGTGCATACTTCAAAACTTTTCGCTATTTAACTATAGACTATATAGCCTTGTATAATAAAAGAGAGCAATATATCTCGTAGCATGACTAAGGGAAAACAGCTATTGCAATTTTAAGCAATTATATACTTATACATATATGCACACGCTATATATAGACATTTGCCAATAGAAAAGTATGAAAACAATTCGGATTGTTGTGTTCCTAAGAAAACTTTCCAATGTCTATAGCAGCACCTATGCTTCCTATACAAGTTTTAGTGGTAAACAATTTAATTCTCTATGGAATAACAAGACAAGAATAATAGTCTGTGGGAACATGAACATATAGACACAGAAACTTCAAAGTAATCACTAACGATTTAATTCAACAGTGTCTATATAGCGGATTTTTGCATAGTATGCTTGCTTTGACAATAAAATCTGTAATAGGAGAGTGTGCGCTACTCCTTCAATTAGAGGACAGGGAGACAGACACGCTTTTTGAGCTCTCTCGTCTCCTGCCTACCTTAAATGCCTCAATCCGCTCATTGATAGCTGGTTTCCTTTGCCTTGCCTTTGACAGAGTATAATAGACCTAATAATGCTTTTCCTATGCCTACGTGTATTAAATTTGTAGGGAAGCTTCATATGTCATGTTTGATGGATTCTTTTTGCAAGTTAGTGTCTATACATAGGATTCTTTTACACGTTCATGCTCTGCTTTTCATTACTCCTAATACAAAGTAAACAGTCTCACGTAAAAGCGTAGTACACTTAAGGTAGGCACTAGAACATGTCGACATATTATTTGCTCTACTACTACTACACATTTATCATGCACACAACTAACAAGCAGAGAAAATAGTTATTGTAGGAATTTCCATGGTCAGGCGAGGACAGTTATATTGAGACTTTGTGTCAAGAAAGATTGTTTGTTATTTCTTTTCTTTAGCCAAGTCTCATGCTTTATACCTTCACTTCTTTTCTCGACATTTTCTTTCGCCACAGTTACAAACATATTTACGACTTGGAAAAATATAAAGCGATAATAAAGTCACAATTGTTGACAGTTTGATCTTTTGAATAAATTTTTGCATCCGGCCAAGAGAACTTGTGCTGTGAAAGTGTTGATCTGACATTTACAGTATGCTTCTCAAGTTACACACTGAATTTGTAAAGAGAACTTTAGGATTCTGTTCACGAAGAGATGTGATAAGTAGTAGCTGTGCCTTATTATATCTAGAAAGGAGTGGATTAGTCAATTCCAACTGTGATTCAACAATATTATAGTCAAGAGCTTAGAGAAAACGAGTACCTACTTAAATACAAATACAGCTGTCTTTCTGGGCTTGGTCTTCTTGGTGAGTGAATTATTAAAAAATCAAATGGAATTACGAAAGGATCTACGCTTAGTACTTGATACATAACCCGACATAATCTCAGACGTCATCTTCTTTCATCTCTTCTTTTGATACTGATTTTTTTTTACTTGTAGTCCTATTCGCATGTTGTTTATTCACTTGAGCGGAAAACATAAAAGATGCTTAAAACCCAATCATAGTGTTTACATTTTAGTATCACAATCTCAACACGTAAATATAAATACACACGTAGTTGTTTTCAATAATATTATTGCAAATATTAAACTCACGAGTTTTTTTTTCATGTTGTTTAATCCATAACTCGTTCCAGTATTAGTAGATGCTGTTTTCCATTCAGTCCCTAATGGAATTTCACTTAGGCAATTAGGTATACCTAGGCAAGCTATTTATCCATGTCCTATTAGGTAATAGCCTCCGCGTCCATTTCTTATCGATCAGATGGAAAACATGTGTATGTAGAGATAGTAGGCGTTTCAAACCTTCTTGTGTACAAAGGAGCAATATTATTTAACAATCAGATTCGTCCTTGATGTTCACATTAGCATGTGGGGAAGAATCGTCTGAAAAATATATGTCACCTACATAACAGTCCGAACGCTAAATGCAGAAATCCATTCCTGTTTACATTTGCACGATGCGTATGTATGGCATATAGAGGTGTGTTCAACAAGAAAAAAACACTAGTCAGGACATGACTTCACTTTTCTATATAGACTCTAGTTAGATAATACAATTTATTCTTGTGCTATATAGTTAAGATAGCGATAAGTAAGGAGGGTGCATCATTTATGTACTAAGGTTGCATGCAAACATTTTTCTCTCAGTCAACTTCAACAGTCAACATTTGATACTTCCTTTTGTCCAAATAAAAATGCGTTCTTCTCTTTTCTTTGACTAAGCATTGCATTTGTACTTCCACTGACGTCATTTCATTTGCGACTTATTTCTGTTCCTAACAAGTGACAGTTAGTTATTTGTGTGAGCCAAAAACGATCAGATATATATACTTACACCAAAAATAATTCCAATTAGTTGCAAGTCAGTAATTGTTTTACAGAATATTTCAAATTTTCACCACTATGATGAAGTACAGATGGAGAAGATTGTGAGTAACGTATGACGTTAAGAATATATCCCAAAAAATTGGAGTCATTTGGTTTTATTGACAGGGATCAATAAAGTTAATCTTGCTAAATGTCCTAAAAACTAAATTCGCATGAAGTTGACTATTTTTGTTGTCCTATTGCCCAAGTCATTTTCAAAGGAGGTTATTGACAGTTGTCGTCTGTAGATATTAGTTATTCGAAGTGAGCAAGGACATGTACAGATATTAATTAGATTAATGTCAGTCATATCACGTCCATCTGTCAAAAATATAGGTAGTTTTGCTTTTCTTCATCGGAAATACGCAATCAATGGTAGACTAAAGAAGAAATGTCCAATGTACATTTAATTTGATGAAAGAATAAATAGGAGTGACAGAACAAGGTCTTCTTATGATTTTATGACAGATACATCTGTCGAATAAAGAGTAGCTGTATATAATGGACATCAGAATAACTCTATTGAAAGAGTCAAAAAGAAATAAATACAAGGACATTTGAGGAAGCCGAGGAAAAAATCGGGTAGAGCACGCGGGGAAGTAATTTAGCGTCCTTCCATCCGTCGCAAAGTAGCCACTCCACTCATCACCGTAATATTAATGACATTCTTTGGTTCTGGTTCATTGCTTTCGGAAATCAATAAAATAACTTGCTATTCGTGCCAGTCTCTTATTTAATCCAAACCTCAGGCAAGGGAAAATGCTTTATGGACAGTGAAACAGTTCCCGTACTGACTGTACTATTGGAAATTCCATTGTGACTCCTAGAAAATCAGGAAAAGTATATTCCTTGACATCTCATGCTTTAGCTACCTATACTTTGGTGTTCATGTAGCGTTTGAGTGGATCGCATGATGATTTCTCCTGATTTACTGTAATAAGATGACACTTGCACCCTAAGGTAGTCATTCTATTCAGACGTTGAACATAGTTTACTGGTTTGATTCTAGTTTAGTGTGGGCATGTGCTGCTCTAAGTATAGTTTGTTGTGTTATTGTTGTGTTCACTCAAGTTGCATGTGTCTCAAGAAGAAATTAAAGTTTGCTTGACTTGGTTCTTGGCTTCAGTTGATTGAACCCTGCGAAAGAATAGAAAATATTGAATTCTAAAGAAAATATACACTTTGGATCTATGTATACAAATGTAGAGTGATGTAGAATGGGAGAGAGAGACCGTTGAACGAACTCGATGAAAAATTCATGACTAAATATAGTGGAAGGGAAAGGTAGGAAAAATTGGCACTGCTTCTGCTACTGGTCGTCGGCACTATATAGAACCGATATATTTATTAGCTAGGCAGATACCTATGTCATGTCTACTTACTCGACTAGCAAAATATACGAAACAAAACATATTAGTCATGCACACATAGCCATGCACCTTCCTTAGCTTTTCATGACGGATTTCTCCTCTTGAAACGCCAATTTTCTGCAACTATTCACAATAGTCTGCTTCCTACTTTGACGATTCGCATTCTGCATAAGATAATAATATTTTGATATGCAAACGATAAGTACCTTTTCAGAAGACATCATTAATATTGCAGAATGTGGATTTACCGACGTGTTTTTACACATTATTTTATGCATCTGTCATGAACTACCACAACAGCTACATTCATACCTGTATTTATTATCTTTGACTATCTAGGAAATTATACTTCACAAATGTATAAGTAAATAGCAATTGTTTACCTATAGAATCTATTACAAATACTAACCGCTTACTTTGCCAATAACAATGATTATCATTAGAAGACATTCTATGTAACTGTATATTAGACTCTAAGCTTAACTGAAGTTTAAATCATTAAAACAAAATAGCACGAACTACTTTGTACGCAGTATGTAAAGCACACACTCTACATTTGTTGTTCACTCGCAATAATAACTATTTTCCTGTGTACTCTTACAATACTTGAGATCTTTCCCTAGATAAATATTCTGCATAAATACCAATGGACATGACATGTCAATTTGTACGCATATCTATGCATGCTAAGAACTTTTAACAATGTCTCTTCAATTGATTAACTTGATACATAATATTATTTAATATTACATTCCCAATAAGCACCCTCATAGAATTTAAGCCAATACCCTTATGGCATCTATTGTGTCTGTGTCAATGCCCTTTAAAGTTGACTATTTTAGTTTGACGTGACACAATCCTAACAATCGGATTGATTGGTTTGAATTATGTATTGCGACAACTTCGTATTTCGAACAACAAAAAATATTTACAGTCTGTTTTTACTTTTACATAATGCCTTGCGTATGGATTACCTGTTTGAAAATAGGATTTATAATATTATTATTACTAAAAATCTCGCTACAATTTCTAACTGTGGGCACCTACTTGTATAAGTTAAAGTTAAGTTGTAAAATCAACTAGTCTACAATTCATTTCTGGGTTAATTTTTAAGGATTTTTTGCTCTGCGTCTGCATAGGAATAGAAAACATATCTAGAGAGACAATGTGTTGATGAGGAATAACTTACTTTTGTTTTATGAAGGGGTTGCTTAAAAATATTTTCGCTTTAAAAGTGTGAACAATTTCCTAGTTGGAGCTAGTTCAACTATATAGACAAGCTTATGATGATACATTATTTTGAATTACCTTACACCAGACAGACGCGGCTATAAATGACTGCTCTAACATATAATTACAAAAGTAAAAGGCAAAAGAAGTTTAAAGAATTCGCTGAGCCAAAGTTTCTGGTTCATTCGATAAGGAAATGGTACATTAACTGCTAAACTGTTCATACATTAGTGATCCAACATTTTCATTGTATCAAATTGTATAATGGATTATGACTTATGACAGTTATATGGATCTTACGCTTCAAAGAGAAAATCGAAAACTTTAATGACTTTGAATTTGCACTTACATTTCATGACACATTGGATGTTACTACAGAACTTGAGCTCATGTCGTTAGACTTGTACTTATCTATAGCTGGGAAATTGAAAATGGTATGCTTTATGCGTAAATGGACATAGAACAATGTCCTAATTGAAGTGTGTAATAAATATTCACATTCGAAGATGATCCGATCTCTTGTTTTCATTTCCTTTGTCACAGACAATAAAGGAAGTGCTATTTAAGTCTGAATTTTCATTTGCCTTAAATGGCAATGCTTGTTAGTTAATCATAGGCTGCGTTAATAATACCGTTGATTACTGATACAACTCATAAAATAAAAAAGACACTAGACATTCTGCTCAATTTCACCATAGTGTAAATCCCAGTCGTCTAGACATGCTAGTTTCAGACAATGACGTCTGGATTCCCAAAAGACATTTTTTTGTCATGAGCTGCCAGCTAATATAAAAAAAACAACGTGTACTTCACGATAAGATATATACCGTTTTAACCGATTAATTATCAATGCAGAGAAATATAGTTGCAAATAAATTAGCGCAACATTGGTAGTAGATTTTGATCTGTATAAGAATGAAATGTTCGTATGACAATATTATAAAATAGAAAGGATTTTCATGATCGTATCTTGTGGATTGAAAATTTAATTAATCTAATTTTTTGTTGCAGGACCAAAGAAGAAGAAAATATGGGGAGCAAATGTGGTTTCGTATTCTCCCTTATCCTCACCAGTATTTTCCTTATAGCTTCCCTTGTCTTGGTCTTATTTTGGGTGTTAAGATACAGAGGAGGATTTGCTTGGCAGGTAATAATGATTGGTTTTATTAAATAAATAAATAATTAACTGTAATTAATTCAATGAAGTGTATTCACTAAATGTGTTTTTTTCGGAAATGTAGGAAGATCCCAGTAAAGAGTTCAATTGGCACCCAACACTCATGGTAGCTGGATTCATTTTCTTCTCAGGATTTTGTAAGCAACAGAAATCTATGATATATAATTGTCAGTTTTCTTTGTCTGTTGAAATGTATGATTGAACTAATGTGATTTATGATCTTTTAGCCATGCTTTTCTATCGAATGATGACATGCTGCAGAAAGATCTTTGTCAAGTTACTGCACACAATATTCCATGCTCTGTCAATTGCATGCATAGCCATTGGATTCCTTACCGTATGGGATTCACATGAACTGCCCAACCCGAAAATTCCCAACTTCTACTCACTCCACTCGTGGCTTGGTCTTACAACAATGGGTCTCTTTGCTATTCAGGTACAGTTACAAGAATGTCGCCGAATAAACCATTAAGTTGTTACTGTGAAAGAGAAAGTCATTTCGTCCAGGGAATAAAAGATCCATTAAACGGACATAAAACATCCTCCCGCTCATTTGATTGTATTTTCCCATATCATTCCCTCTGAGGAAAGAATTCTTATCTACAGTGCACATCAGCACCAAATTGAAAACCATAGAAAAGACATCGGATTTCCTGAGAAATGGAGAGGGGAGGGAATTTCGTTAATTTTATTTCCTCGTTTTCTCTTTTGTCCTTTTATCTGGTTCGTATGTCCGTATATCCTCACTGGTGATCTATTGGGCTTTCTCTGATACAGTTACATATATGATAACCTTTAACATCCTAATTTCATTATGAATGTCAATTACTAACATTTGTCTTTGTTTTCTTTGCTAGTTCGTCGTTGGCTTCTTCAGCTTCCTAATTCTTCTGTGCTGCGAAGGAGGCACTGCAGCCTGCAGGGCTTCACTTGTCCCAACTCATTCGACCTTTGGGCTCATCACTTTCGTTATGGCTGCTGCCACTGCCGTTACAGGATTGACCGAAAAAGCCATCTTTTCACTTACGTATGTTACCAAAATAATTAAATTATCCATTAACACATTTAAAGATAATGTTTTATACAAATTAATTCTTTCTATCAAGTTTTGTAGGTAAATCTTGCGATAGTTCATAATTTTTTGTTTTCTCAAAAGTTTCATTTTATTTTTCGTTCACCATTCTCAAGAGTTTTCTTTCAAAACTTTTTGATTTTCGAATAATTAGTCAAATCAAGTTATGATTTTATGTCATAATTAAAACTGAAGTATAAAGATAAACCTTTTTTAGTGCAATTACAGTCAAAAAAGGATTAGTGAGGTGACAATATAAAATACTATGCCTGTGATATTAATTCTAAGAGAAAGCGCTTTTTATGTCAGTGCTCTTCAGTAGACTAGCTACACACTGTCTGCTGCACTATGAAATCTTTGAAAAGGGCAAGGATTGATCTTTTTTTATGATTTAATGACTTTTGACACCGACATTTTCCTCTTGCCTGTGTATAGGATCCAGAGCTACTCCCGATGGGAAACTTCCGAATCAATCATCTTAAATGTGTTAGGGGTGGTGATAGCGGCTGCAACAATTTCAATGTGTTTTACTCTAAGTGTTCCTTCTGTTAGGAAAACCCCAATGAGAATGACCTACCACACTGACCTGTAGATTACTCATTGTGTATAGTTAGTTTAGTTGTACTCACCTTTAACTTACCACCATCATTAACAAATTACTACCTATAGTAGCTACTTTTTATCAATTAGATACAAAACACACAATTTTTCTGACTTCCTAAAACAGAAACACAAAAATACTACAAAAAATGGCCTTTCCTATGTAATGATACCGAATTTTCTCCTATTTTCTTTTCTACTTACATAAATACTTTGCACAATAATCGTTTTCTAGTAATGGGATTTTAGTAAAAATTAAATAGGCTAACTTTTTGTCCTCGTAAAACTAATTTGGCACTTTCAACAAGCTTACAGAGGTTTTAACTTAGCAATTTTTATTAGTTGTAATTTGCTAGATTTTTAATAACGGTACACATAAGTACAACACGTAATTAATAGAATCACTGCTTTGTAAAATGTATCTCTATAATTTTAAATGTAAAATGCAATGCAATGTATCCACTCACAGCTTGGATTTTCCTATTTAGAACTCAATCAATGCAAAAATCAAGCAATCACATTGTACAAAGTTTGATTTGTGTTATAATACTTCAATTCTTTATTCAATTGAAGGATCAGTTACTGAATATTATTGCTTACCAAAAGAAAAAAGATTTATTACATTTAAAATATGTGCCAATTTTTTTTAAAAAAATCACAAAAACTTCATTCTCAAATCAAAACAAACAAAACATTCACAATAATCTCTTCCAAACTTCCATAATATGATAAAAAAAGATGCAAAATGGAAATACTAACGCATATAAGTTAGACTGTTAGAAAGAAACCTATTTTTTGAATTTGCATTTCGTTTCTTCTTTCAAATATGATTTTATAATTTGAACTGGACAAATTTTTGTTGGTTTTTTGACTTAAGACACTAAAACAGGCGTATCAATACTTATAGTATTAATGATTTGGATTTCTTGCAATTAAAGGGCAACTTATTAGAATTATTTGTTTACTGTACTCTTTTTAATTAGCTATTATCTAGCATTATTAAGCTTCTAATTTAAAGTAGCTTTGGTTCGTTTGAAAATTTGTGTCTATCTGTCTGTATTGTAATAAAAAGGTGTATGGTTTGATTCGTTTGATTTTTAAAAGGATACAAGAACGCTGGAAGTTTAGCGAAGAATCGATAATAATTAACACGCTGGGGGCTGTCATAATTGCTTCAATGATAATGATGATCTTTTTCCTCCGATGCAATCAATATAAAAGAGGCAGTGCCGTTCTATCAGAAAGACTTTGAATTCACTCCCTACACCACCCTCCCGCAAAATACTAACAAAACAAACAAACATAAGAGCCAACAGCCTAATAAACTTGTAGGATTTTATTCTAATTACCTTAAATTAACTAACATTCTTCATTTTATCTATCTACCTATATACAACAACATATTATACTAGATTTAGAAAACTAATAATGTTTCTTGACATGAACAACATTCAATATACACATCCAGAAAACTTTTACCGTCAAAACGTTCCATTATGTATTCATTTCTCCTTAAGAGGAGATTATTTTCTTCGTCAAAACAAATCTCCAACCCTTTGCTCTCCGACAAAGAAGAACTTTCTCTGGATCAACTCTTCATTCCTCGTTTTTTGGATTCAAGATTTACACAAGGAAATCAAATACAGTTTTTTGGATTGCCTATATTATACGAACTATAAGTACATACTACAGAATATTTTCTATTTCAAGACACAAAATTATCATTACATGATTATTTTATCTTTAGCCACAGGTGTAAATGCATGCAAGGCCTACTTATTAATGTTATCATGTTATTAGCCAAATATACTGAGCAAGGAATATAGAATTTTACGAGAATTCTTACAAATATTGTAATAAAATTAGCTATAAGTAAGATAGTTTGTGTAGTAGGTATACTTACCTTTACAGATCCCCTGATATTTTATGTGTACTAATGATTTTGTCATTTAATTAGCTATACTCATGTTTTGTTGAGAACCAATGATTTTAATTATTCTGATTGTTGTCTTTGACGTCTCGTTATTAGTAAGATTTTTTGTGTGTCTACGTCTCATGTCATGTGTATTGCAGTTTGCCTGAGTTTTTTTTTTCATACGAGTGTCGTATTGTATACAGATTTAATTAAAGTAAATTATATTACATGCAAGCATCATCATATTGTCGATGTCTACGTAATTGTAATTTGTAATGTCCAGTTCGAATGTGTAAAACAGAAAAACAAAGTTAATTTTAAAATAGCGGCTTTTGTTTAGTAAAGTTGACCTCTGTCAACAGTTGTACGTACGTATTGTGTATAGTATATAAAAACAACTTCTACTCATGAAAATGGGGATTACCCTACCTAAGTAAGTAATTCCCAAAAAAACTAGATTTACCCACAAATTATGTTTTAAAGAATAAGAGTTGGAGTTTTGATCTGATGAGCTAATTTTGTTTATTAGTCCAGTAGAGTAGAGATTATTGTAGATTATTATTATTATATGTAGTAGTGTGAGGAATACTGTACGATAAGATTAAATCATTCAGTTCAATGAGTAGCTCTAGATTGTAGAAAAGTAATAATAATTAATTATATTACGCCTACTGTATACATACATACATACCTACTTTAGGAAATGTACAATGTGTTTGAATTGTATTAATATGTATTGCTGTTTTACTGCAATAAATGCTAATCTCTGTTAATTTAATTATAATTCCATCGGTTTCACTTCAATACTCATACATCACATTGCCAAATTGATCATAATTTAGTATCTCTGCATTTCATGAACCAGATTTGTATAATTTACTTGAAAACTAGATATTATTAGACAGACAAGTGTTCAATTCTACACACTACTTATTTTTAATCAATCAAATTGATCAAACATCCAAAAACATAGTAGTACACTAGTATACAGCAAAGATATTGACAAGGAAGAAGTTTCTATTGTACTGCCATATCGTAAAAAACTAATAAAAGCGTGCAATTCAATATACGAAGCTATTTCTGTTGCACTTAGTGAGTTTACAAACTCCATTAAACTTCTTTACAAGGTAAGAAAGCAATTATCGCATAAAATAATAAAAATAACTGCTAGTAATAGTAATAACAAGTTTATACTATTGTGTTTTGATTATAGTTACTCACCTGTGCATTGTAAAAATCTATCTGAGCAATTTAAATTATAAACCTTAGGCAAAAAGTTACAGGTAGCTTATAGTTTTGTGTCCCTGAAAAGTGATGTACTGTTAATTTTCAATATGGAATTCCAAGTTGATTATATGAGTGAGAAGAGATGTCAGAGAGAAGGAGGAGGAGGGCTCTATTGTATATCTATCACACATAAGTTTCGGTACTATTGTTTTTCTATAGCAGAGATATGCATTCATCTATGGATATAATTTTCTTATCTGTTAAATGCAGTTTATTGTTCTCTCGTTTTCGTTTTGGTTGAGCCATCACACTCGAACAGTGTCTCTCTGGTTGAGTGACCATATTTCTTTTAGAATGGATTTAGACTGAGGGGCTAGATAAATTCTGAGAAAATCAATTTTGACAAATGACAAGACAGGGACAGGAGGATATATAAAAGAGAGAAGCGCTTCTTCTTCACGAGGAGCCTGAGTGAGTTGAGCCCCTGCCTTTTGCCTACTTGATATTTAGACAATACTTAGAGTAGGTACTCTAAAGGAACTGACCAACAAGACGTAATTTATTACTTTACAGCTCTTTGTAAATTATCGAGTGCGTATGCATTACTTATTATATACCATGTCAGATATCTATGGTTGCCTTATATAAATAACTGCGATACGGATGAGTGCACAATCCATAATATATTTACTGCAGAGTGCAAGAGACTTGTTACAGATGGACATTTGTTCACCACTAATGCAAAGACAACGGAGGAGAAGCAATGGCAAGCAAAGGAATTTCATTCTCATCTGTCTTGTCTTGTTCCGCGTCCATTTAGGCAATGTAATGATGGGTTCGGAATGAATGAGAATGGAATGAGCCTCTGTTTAGGTCTCGCTTGCTAATTGAACGTTCTAACAACATGTCCCTATCAATAAAACAAAGAAAATAAAGTTCTTTCAAAGTTAGGGCACGATCCCCTGGAACTTAGCACAAATACACCTAAGTAACTCCTCATCCGCAAACCAAAATCCAACAATAACAACGGTCTCTTTTTTCTTTCACACGTCGACTCGACTTGTGTGTTGCTATTATATTGCATCTTCTTGTCTACACATTTTTACCACCTACAGACATATCCTCATCATAATACAATACAAATTACACTCTTCTCATTCTCCATCCATATACACATACAATTTTCACTAGCTAATACATTTTTATATGCTGTAAAGATCCGATCTGCCCCTTCGACGATACATCGTCCACTACATAACAGTAAGAAGTCGTAATAAGTCGAAAAGAAAAGCCTTCTCATTCTATTACCTTGTCTTCCCAGGCATTTCCTGTTATATTTCATTTGCAAAGCTTAATTTCTCAACTTAATTTTCTTATCGTCTCACTGATAAAGAGATGAGACGAGGATTTTTCTTCTGAGCAACGATCCCAGTTCATGTTTTAGCTAATTATTCCTTCAATGGACTAACTACTGCAAATAGCGTCCTTGTAAACAAATCAAAGTCATGTCAGAACAGTACATACACGTTGAAATACATCTGAGAACTCCCCATCGTCCCATCTGCTTCATCACCATTCTTTAGCTAACCTACCAAAGTTTAATTAAAGTTAATTCTTGCCTTTCTCTCCATGCTTCGCTGAGCATTTGTTTTATTTTAACAGTTACTTCGCGCGCTTCTGTATAATTTCGTCGTTTTTTTGTTCTTTCATGAGGACTAAGCAAACTCTGCATAATTATGTATTACTATTGCCAACATGCATATATAATTTAGGAAGAAGATTCTTTTGTAGACATAATTTGTTTCTACATTAGATATGTCTGAATGAATTTCGTTTGAAACGAGGATTTCACCGAACTTGCTTTGTTCACATAAAAATCCGTCTCACTACCCAAACAAAAACACGTCCGGTTTAGCAGAAGAAAAGCAACGGTCTCTTTTAGAAATTCTGTTGTTGCTCGGCGAA
This sequence comes from Tomocerus minor, assembly GCA_009936455.2. Taxonomy (NCBI): domain Eukaryota; kingdom Metazoa; phylum Arthropoda; class Collembola; order Entomobryomorpha; family Tomoceridae; genus Tomocerus; species Tomocerus minor. The sequence continues at coordinate 15,994 of JAAAYG020016891.1, forward strand.
GGAAGAGGCAAAATACCTACCGTCAGCTTATACATGAATGATGGACGTTACTCAAAAATAGCTCTACATAGCATTAGAAAGTTACATATTCTACTTTGATCTAATAATCTGAATTCCTGAATCGACAAAATTAAAAAAGGAATCACATTTTCTTGCTGATGTTTTTGGCACTGTTCACTCTCAATTATTTTTCTGCATTAGCTACTCACTTTGTTATTCTGCCAATTGTTAGAGAAAAACGTGTAACGAACATTAATTGGGATTGAGCGAAGGGATTCTTCCTATTGTCAGTTGTAATGATTTGGCCTGTAGGATAAAAAAAAGGGAAAAGTTGCAACGGAAAAAGCAACTGCATTATCAGAAATTAATAGTGAACTGGCAAGTTAAACAATGGCTTAATGTTCTGACTTATGGTATCTTTGTAGACTAATA
>JAAAYG020016913.1:0-11702 GCA_009936455.2 Tomocerus minor
TGAGGCGTTAGGAAGTGTCGCCATTATTAAGTGTGTCCATTGTAATGTGTCGTCCGTTAGTAAGTGTCGGGCTTCCACCAAATTTATTGTTTATCTGGTTGTCTGCGTAAAAAACATGCTCTGCTCACACAATTTACAACACAAAGGCCATACACTCCTTCTTTTACGACTTTTTAGTTTCCTTCTTTCCTGTTCATTGTAATTGTAATGATGTACTGCTTTGCTTATCCAGAGACTCGAGCTCAACGGCTCTGCTGAATTTTTACAGAGACGTTGTATGCCACCAACATGGTTGCAATCAGATACGTTTTGAGCAACTCAAACTCAACACTTGGCTCAATACAAAAGCCCTGGAAATTGCACATTGACATATCTAATATGCACATTGCACGTTATTAGTTTCTTATTTAAGATAAAGCAATTCCGCCTCTCTCATAGAAAACTAATTTCGTTTTTGAGCGAATCTATACAAATGCTCATACATTAGTATATGAACCATTAAGATATATGACATCATAACAACTAATTCAAACGTCGTATGCCAGACATTTATTTGAAACTGATTGATGACAAAATATGTTTATTATTTATTCAAGACATAATAGTTACTAACTAAAAGTTAAATCCAATTCTGTTTCTACCATTGAATAATTAATCATATAATAATATTTTCCAAATTGTAAATGCCATTAAGTAATCCTCATTTGTAATAGTGCATTTCATTCTTTGGAACTACCTCCATTTTTCATTTGTAATTATCAATTACTATAGATGAGGAATTGCTAGTAAGTGCCATGCTATGACATGGAATGCAAAATTATTCCATTATCAAACTGTAACTATAAAATGGCATATTCCTGGTACACTCTTAATAAAATATCCATTCTAGAGGTTGAACAATTTAGTCAAACTGTATTAGTACTACTGAAATTTTTTTTAGCCACAATAAATGAAAAATAGGTATATTACTGTCTACGGGGTAGAAAAGGTATTGATCATTGAAGAATTTATTGTTCATGCCTTCATTTACACATTATCTAGTGTAAATTGTTTGTGGGGCCTAGAGTTTAGAGCTTCTGTTTGAGGAGGATTTAGAAACTGTATCAAAAACTGTTGACAACTGTTTTAGAGAACATTAGTGTAGGTAATGGTTTCACAGTGAAGTAAATAGAGTATTTTGAGTGTCATGTCAATACACTAAAGGGCGAAGAAGAGTGACTAGAGAAGTGGAGGTGACTAGAAATATATTCTATATTTATATGGAGCTAGTGCTGTAGAAATAGAGAGTAGTGGGAGAGAAGAAGAGCTGAACGCTATGAAATGGCTAAGGCGGGCTGAGACAGAATGAATGGATAGTTTGGTTTAGTATATGTAGGAAGGTGCCATAATAGAGAAGATGGGTCGTTAAATGACTTTTTAAATTTTAATGGATTTTGGGTCAACCTCAGCGAGGAGTATCTGGCTCTCTAGCTCCTTCGTCATCTACAGGCATTTCTGCCTCAACTCTTGTCATTTCCAGCATTTATGTACTGCACTCACACTTAACAATGCACAGTAATAATCATGTATACAATTTTAATCTTTATAGTTAACTCACTGCACTTGTAAATGGTATAAATGCGGTGCTGCTACTTACTTGTTTCTTTTCTTTCCTTCACAAATAAACAAGTGCACGCTTCGGATGGAATAAAGTACAGTGACCGGAGTTTACGACTCTCTTTTTAGTGTAGTGTAAATATATGCACATTTGAGGTTCTTTACATTACACCTTACTACATGTAAAACGAAACCATTTATTGATAATAAATTCCTAATTAACCAACTTCCCTACAACAAAAAAATCCAAAGAGATCATTGAGATTTTAGAGAGACTTACCTTAGAAAACTAAGAATTTTCAAGTTGCCCTGCTGCTGAGATATTTTCTTTTAGCCTTTTCCCTTACGATTCTTGCACTAGATAAAGAACTAAAACTTTGATGTCTACGCTGAGTCGGGAAGTTTGGCACAACACTTGCAGCTCCAAAGAAACTCTGTTTCAATTTGAAACTAAGTTGCTCCTCGACTCCTGCATAATGTTAGCGAGGCTTTTAGTTGAACTGTAAATAAGTGGCAGCTTCTCAGAGAAGGAGGACCTCAGCGAGAAAAAATTCACAGAAACTGTTTCGGCATTTGTAATTTAGTTCCGCTGGCTCACAGATTGAAACCATATTGAATAGCAAACAATTTTTCCTCCTCAGTTTTCCATCAGCTTGCAACTTAAGTACAAACTTTTGGATATGGAAAATATGGTTCTAACAATGAGCCGAAGGATCCGTCTAATAGGCTTACGAATATTTTAGAGCTGCCTTATGACTTTCCTACGGTTGCTTTTTGCTTTTCAGCTTTGCAACAGTGTATTACAAAGAAGTGTGCAATCATTGGATGGAGAAGAAGTGAAGAAAAAAAGCCGACTAGCTCAGAAAAAATTTAGTAGAATACCATCAGAGTCTATAACGTAACGAAAGGAATACAAAACCATTGAGGATAATGCTTGAACTTTTCTAGTTTGCCAAAACTTCCTTTTCTTTGAAAAGGGAATACCTAGAATCATAGGAAAAATAACTACATAGATAAAATCGCAATTATATTTATTTCTTTTAAATACTTTAACAATTTGGGACAAGGATTTTTGCCTTAAAGAAACGTAAATTGTGAAGTATATAGTAAGAATATTACTTCGTTCCCTATATAATGCTAGCAATTCAATGAACGCACATAAAATTCTCTGAACATTGTATGTGTGAACATCTGCATGACAATTTGCCCTTTTAGGTAATGGAAGAAATGTCTTAAGGAGTGCACGTATTTAATTGATTTTTAGGACATCAATTTTTGTCGAGACTGTAGTTTGGCTCAGGATAAAAAATATATTTCCCTCGTAAAACGCTAGCAAGCACGCTTCAACCTATTTCCAATCCCAAAAGTAATAATAATATATTACGTACCTTAATCCTGCTAAAGTATACTCAGCTTCAGAGTTCCTACCTTGTGCATTATAGAAGAAGAATGCTTCCTTTTGCGCAGTCAAGGATCTACACTTTCATGAACAGTTCCTTCGCAATAGCATGGCTAAAACATTCTCCTAACATTTTCTGCATCCTTTGCGTCGATGTTTATCAGCACAAATAGGCAACTCTCAAAACGAAGCCAATCCCAGTCCCAGCATTACAATGTGAAATGTATATTGGGCAAAATTGAATGTCCAAATCGCCAGCTGAGCCAGACATAAAACTTTGCATATTTTGCCTAGCCAAGCAAGAAAACCTTATAGAATTCAGCATGTTAATAGCAAAGATTTGCGATGAGTGGTGAGCGGTGAGTGGAGGCAATCCAATATGTGCAATATACAGGCTAAGGCTTGTCGATCGTAAATTATTTTACTCTAGAAACATTTTGCCTCTTTCTAATACTTAGCTATGCACATACCAATACGCATTTTCTCAATACAGTCCTCCCGTCATGCATGCTAACCAACAATTCGATATCTCGATAGATCACTCATGCGACTTTTCCACCTTCTGCATATTCCCTTTCCTCTATTTTATTTTGATCTAACTTTTTTGCATTTTTAAAATGCAAAATAAAATTAATGATATTTTACATTATAGAAAACTAAAACAAAACATGACCTATAGATTTTAAATGTGAGTTTAATTTGCATTCGAATCAATTTTGCTCTTCGGAGCTTAAAATACCACATCATATTCATATATATATGTTGTCTTTACAAAGTAAGCCATTTTCAATTTTTTATTATAAAGGTTTTCCTAATTGGAAGTGTGTAACAAAATGCATGACATTAAGGGGATATTCAATATAAGTGAATTTTACAGGCAAGGAGTAGACAGAGCAGTTTCGTGTTTTGTATATCCTAAATACAATCTTCTGTGGGAAATATTTATGTATGAGTGTGCAGTGTGCAGCGAAGTTTATGGTGAAATTCCCCTTTCGCTTTAGGTTGAGTAGTCAAAGCCATAGGGGCACAGATGCAGTAGATCATTTATGTCGTTACTGAAATTGGAAAACTACTTGCATTTGCAATCTGAAAAAAACTTAGGATCAGCTGGATTTTTTGAGAACTTCATTGAAATGTTTGCAAATTTGAATTTGAAACTTTTTATTTACACCTTAGAATTTCAAAATCTTATAGAAGACGAAAAACAAATCAAGTCTTATTCATATTTAACTCTTAATTGTGTGGAAACAAGAATGAATAACATCATTAAAGTGAACAATGGAAAGAAAAATTATTATTTTATTTTATTTCACTGATAATTTGCGGCCAGTTTACAAAATAGTCGCACAACAGTTTCTTAATTTCTCGTTCTTTTTGTAATTAACTATCAATTATGTCCCTGAAACTTACAAGATCTCATTTACTGCAGTAGACAAAACGTATGTGCATAAATCTATTACACCGACAGTACTAATAAACAATAAAGAAGCCTAAAAACATGCAATGAATCATTGCCACTGCTAACTATAGCTACTAATTTAGTGCTAACTTAAACTTTATGAGTAAGTGGTCATTCTACTACTGGACTGTACTCCTTATTCATCGGTCATTTTACTTTCCAACTATTGTAGAGATAACCTACTGTCTGTGTTTTACTTTTAATGACATTTGCCAGAGAGGTATACTTAATGAATCGTTCTAACATATTATGCACACTCACAAATAAAATGTTTGCTAAGTGGAAGAACAAGCTACAGAAACGAATTTAAAATTGAACGAGAACTATTGCACAAAAGATAAATGCGTAGATACTTGGACAACAGCACCATACTTGATATTGTTGCTGAATTCAATTGTAGCAGTTTCAACGATTCAGAAAAGCGACCTATTGTTTGACGACGCAATATTGGCAATAAAGAAAACAATAATTTAATAGGGCTCCACAGATTGCATTCTTGCCTTTATCATACTTATCAAATATTCGAACATTAAGTGGATAATAATGAGTCATAACTGGAGTCTACAGACGCTATAAATATATACAATATTATTGTCTGAATCAATTCGTGTTTTGCTACAGGAGAAAACTGTGAATGTTAATAATGAATGGGAAGGAGGACTGCATTATTGGGGCGAGCGCAGCGTCCTGGCTGGCTACATAGATTTAAGTAGGATTAAGTTCGTCGCTGGTGTTTCTCATTTTCCCATTTGTATGTATGCGGTGTAGCGACTGTCTACAAAAAGCTATTTCATGTTTGCCAGAGTGTAATTCGTACATACGGAGGAAGTAAAATTAAAGCCAGAGAGTGTAGACCAAGAGAAATAATGAAAATGAAAGCGGAGGAGTGAAATATCCCAGACGAAACAGAGGAGAACAAGGAGGAACGAGAAAGGAAAGATATCACATCAGGCTCGTAAAATTTCCTGAAAGCCAAGGCAAGGAAAGACTCGCAAGTAAAGTCACTAAGCTAAGCAGAATATAAACTATTTGGTTAGGACTGCTGGAAAATGGAAGAACGAGAAAGCATGTTGTTCGGGGGAAGTGGAAGGAGAACTGGAATAGTAAATGTGAGTATGTTCAGTTCATTTGCTCGTAAAATGAACCGGTCGGATCAACGGAGAAAGCCTTGGCTCTCCCACTGGATTTTCTTTCCCAGCCTTCACATTCGGGATACTACACTTACCTCCACAATTGTCTTCGCTTTCCACTCAGACCTAAAACTATCTGCTACCACGAGGAAATTCGTAAATTTTATACAAAATCTCCTCTTTAGACTTCATTTTCCTTTAGCTACATATTAAAATTAAGGAAAGCAATTTCTCTGCTAAAGACCAAACAAAAATTACTGCCAGGAATTCGAAACTTTCTCTACAGAAAGTGAAAATTTTCAACAAGTATGTTTTCAGAAAGCAGCTGTATTTTTCTGCGCAGACTGTACATAATGGAGAATCGCTAGTTCAATTCGATTTCCTTTGGGATTTCGTTTCATTTCTTTAAGATCATATTATGTTTGCGTCGCGGTTTCTAAATTATTTACGGTGACTACCTCTGCAGAATAGGAACATGGACTGACTAGCATTAGTACCTATCTTAGACTGGCAGGCAGCATTGGAAGTCTATAAGCCTAGGCAATAAACTCCCTTGATAACTATGAGCCATGTTTTAGATGTAATGAAAAAGGGGCCTAAAAGGTCAGAAACTATGCACAACTGTTCAAAATGTCAGCATTTCTACAAAACGTTACGCAAAATACAAAAGAAAAATAGACAAATCTAATAATATAATACAAGCTCATTATTTTAAATTTATGACAGAATTCATTCCACTAAGTATAGAGAAAGGGTCAATAAATGATGATATATTTGAGAATCACTTGCGTTCTATTCCATTATCACAATTCATCTCAATATTATCCCTGATTTAGTAGGCAGTCTTGGTAAAAAATGTTTTGCAAGGATAGCTCTCTTAGGAGTAACTTATAAAGTAAAATTCAGGAGTCAATTTCTGTGAGAGAAAAGCTAAAATATGACAGTAAAAAGATTACACAAACACTCTTCCTCCCCTCCTATTAAAGTTAATGCACATATAGTTAGAAAACTACCCTAGAAGGTTTGCCATTAAAAGGCAAGGAGCTCATTTATGATGAAACCCACACATTGATGAATCAGGAGGGAGAGGCAAGAGCTCTATCTTAATAATTTATCGCAGTGAGAGACTGCATCGAATTTCGATTTAGTTCACATAAACTTTTGGGGGACACAAAGTGTGCAGTTTGCCATTTTTATCGTGGAAAAATCCTTCAAAGAGTCCTAATAAATCCTGGCCAAATGGTCGCATAAACTCTTCCTTCACTGCGAACCAAGGATATTTGTTTCCTCCGCCTATCCTAGCTGTATACTTACATAACGAAGCCCTAATAACTACTCTGTTGTGTATTACTGTGTATCTTGCGCCACATCAAATAAATTACGTGGCAATTAAAAAGGACAGTTTTGAAAAAGGATAGGACTTTGTAGAATATGCTTTTAGGACTCTTAGGACACTTTTAGGATTCAGAAATTCTTGGAACCATTTAGCATGCCTGTGTGATGTGACTCTGAAATGAATGTGTGTTTGATGTGAATTCTGAAGCCTATTACGAGAAATTATATTATTGGGTCTTTGAAACTCAGTTAATAAAATCAGATCGATTGTTAAAGATATTAGGTATTAGTTAGAAATATAAAGAGGTTTTAGATGAAAGCTAAAGGTTTATGTGTTATCTACCATTCATGAATCTCACAAAGTAAATGAATTTAATGATGATGCGTATAATATATCAAAGTTTTAAATATCTTTTATAATTGAAAGTAATTTACCATCAGACCAATCAATGTTAAGTATACCACACATACATGACGTTAATATTCAATATTAGTAGTTATCTAAAGATTCCCGTTATCAGATGCGAAGAAGTATGTTTGTTCCATTAATCAAATCACTTTTGTTGCAAATGCATGCAAGCACAGAAAAAACAAGATAGACACAAAGTTCACAAGAAAACAAATAATCTTCACATTCCAAGTGAAATAACTGTCATTCAGCAAATTTTTATTCCACATTAATTTAGTGGAGGCTAAACTAGGATCTCTGTGCTCTCTTGCACGAGCTATCTGTGCACAATGTGCAGATATCGTTATTTACATTTTGAAAAAAGTATATATCTTAAGTTTTACTTTGAGATGGTATTTTAGGAGCTCGTTTAATTCGGTAATAATTTACTAAGACTACTAGAAGCTACTTGCTGTATCCAAGTGAAAACGATAACTGACAATCCACGAAAGAAATCTAACCAAAGTTGTTAGTCCTTACCTACTTCTACAAGGATACTTAATCCTTCCCCGTCAACATACAACTCATTACAAATACAGATATTCTACATTGGTAAACAAACAGTTTTTTTTACTAATGTGTACAGAATTATGTAAAAGCCACAAACGGAAAAAGCCATTTCGTGTTATCAGCAAAATTAAACAATGATAATCATTACTTTCTGTTTGAATTTAATAGTTATAAGTGATAATAATCTTCGGTCCTAATGAACTAACTGGTGCAATCTCATCCAATGTTTCATTCACCCATACAATTCCCTAAAGACTTGTAAAACAATCATTAGATGTATTGAGGCTGTTAAGATATTTTGATTTTATTTCCAGAGATTTGAGTTTGAGCCATTCACCAGTCTGGTTACATAGTAAGTTGGTTTATCCTAAGGGAGAGTCGAGTCTGTTGAGGAGAGACTCTTAAATTTTTCACACTTAGGTGTTTGTGAATTTAGCCTTTGGCTCACATTCAATGAAGGCTTAACTCAAGATAGGAAGGATAGTTTCATTGTTTGCTTTTCAGATGAGAACAATATCCACATTCAAAGAATATCTCGAAATGCTGGGAGAAGACACTTGTGCCAGAATCGAGACAAGCATTAGCTTGGGAAATTGACGTTTCATGCCAGCCAAGCCGAGTCAAGATTTTCTGTTACAGCACAGTGTGACTTGTCTGTGATTGGATTCCGTTTCGTCCCTTCCACTGCTAAGTTGCAAGTCCCAACTTGATAATGGATACAACGTAATATATAAAAGTTAGATGATAAAGAAATCCCAAAATTGGGCTCTGCTCCGCTATATTTATACAGAAAAGTCAAACTTACAAAGAAAGGTTCAGAGATTGTGAGAAATAATCTTAAAGATGCCAAAAGAAAGAGGGAATAGTAAGTAAGGTGCGGTCATTTTAGTTGCAACTGGTGCCGAACCTTTTAATCCATCTAATGCTATTTAGCTGTAAGTTTTCCTATTTGAGATGTGATTTTTCTGCTATGTGGCTTTACGGACTTTGACTCACATGCCCTAGTCAACGTAGACGACGTAGTGTTATGCAGCCTCATGCATTCTAGCTAATGGGATATGTTAAAATCTCGATGTGCTACACAAGAATACTCTTTTCTATAAAATTTCACACCTTTTCCTACTCACTCCCGTCGTGTCTGATGTGATTTTGGTGTAGTGCTTTAGTAAACAATCGAAAGGTGAAGAAAAACTGTATTTTGTACAAGTGTGCTCGAAGAATATTAAAAATATTCCACATCGACAACTTCCCAAGATATATTATTATTGTTACGAATACGATGTACAGGAAACATTTTGACCTTATGGAAAAACTCTGTCGTAAATACAAATGCTCATGCACTTACTTTTCGTTGATTTACATTACCCTATATCTATCTAGAGCTATCTATATGAAAATCTGTAGCACATCCCATTTATTCAAGTAAACCTGGTACCTATTTCAAAGGTTATCAATTTAACTTTTTTTCTTCTCGAGAAACTTATCAAAATTTACAATCTCATATTTTTTGCAAGTTGAATGCTTAAATGAATGACGCTACTCCTAACTTCAAAATATACTTCTATTGTAATCACACATTATTTATTTAGCATTTATATAAATACGTAGAAAGTACCAGTTCCAGTATTTCTGTAATTCCATGGTCATTTCAATTGAATTTCTTTAATCTGATTCAGCACATTTCTAAACATTTCCTGAAATAATGAAGCTACAATATGGAACTAAACGGTATCGCCGTCAAAGAAGCCATGAACGCCGCTTTTGCTATTACTTTGCTCCAGCGGATCCTATAGGCACTTGTGCAAAATTTTGCAAAGTTTATCATGCTCTCTCCGTTTTGCAGTACGAATGAACCGAAGGACATCTTTTAAGCGGCACTAGCAGCTTTTGAGCTTGTAACTCTGTGACTTATTGCTTCACATGTAAACGACTTGAGATTTTGAGATTAGTACCTATGTGCATTTTTAGTTTTAAGATAAACTCAGTATCGTCAACATACACAGCACATAACACAAAATTATTGCTACACTTACTCGTGTAGTAATAATTACTGCAGGATTGAATCAAATCGTAATCTAAGATACAGGATTGTTTCAATCCGAATTAAAAGTTCAATTAAATCTAAATATCCCATTAGTTGGGTTCGTATCTATAACTTCTTAAAATTCTTAAATTAATTTATCATTTGTTAAATACAAATGCTATTTGTGTATCTACTTAATATTGTTTTAGTACAAATCACAATTCCTTCATTTTCTTTCTTTCAAATAATTTTTCATTTTCTTTTAGTATATAAAACAAAATTTTATTCTAACTCTCCCGAATTTGATCGCCAATATTTAACAATGCTTTTATGTAGTGACTACACGATTTTACATGCATGTAGCAATTGTTTAGTGTGTAGTAACATAAAGCAACATTTACACACTAAGCTCTGAAATTACTTATGCTAGAAAAATCATAATAAATAATAAATCACATAATTTTTGCAAGGAGATAATTATAATATGCTTGTTAGTATCAAGTCAATTAATGAGAATGAATTTTACCTTACGGTGGATGATATCTTATTGCCCAGTAAATTGCTCCTAATAAGTGAACTTGAGAACTTTCACTTCTGCTGATATCCATTATAGTATTCCTACTTTTTACTTTTTTGAAGAGCAAAATATGTTCGTACGGTATAGTTCGTACGGTAACGTTGAGCTTCAAGAGTTAGTGAAGAACTGACAGTATTTGTGCAAATCAAATAACATAAAGGCAAAAGGACGAGCCAATAAAATGAGTCGGTTAAAAGAAGACCAATTGAATTGAATCTTCAGTTGCTTTACAAATTGCAAAACAAGCAGCACAACAGTAGTCCATTGTAATAGGGAAGGGAAACTAAAGGTCTCTTTTATTTCATTGACTTCATTTTTTTGACTTTTCTAAGGGTTCAATTCAGCAAGATCCGCCGTTCTTTCCTTTCTCCTGTTCCCTATCATAAACCAATTGGCAAAGGAGCAGGGATTTGTGGTATGTCGCATTTTACATTTGAAGGTAAGAGGACTTCACTTGAAGTTGCAGGGTTTACAAACTAAACTGCACAAGGATCGTGCTCAGCGTTAGTAATATTCTGCACAAAGAGGATAATGCAGAATCTCAGAGGCAGAGCATTTCCATAGATAACGAAAACAAAAGAAAAGAAGTGTCATGACATGTCCAAGATTTGTGAAGCTATTTGTAGTCTTTTTCTATATGTGACTTTAGGCTGGAGGCAGACAGACTAATAGCCAAAGATTCAGCATGTGTCTCTTCAAATTTTAGGGTCAGATTTCAGATAATAAATCAACCAATTTGGTTTAATTTTTTTGCGAGACTTTGGCAGTTATATTGAAGGCTGAAGCTAAATAAACCCAAAACGGACAAGAGTTTGCGTTTAGGCTCTGCAAAAGTAAATATTTAGCAACAACAAACGAACCTAACATCTTTATTACTAAAACTAAATCGAACAGTAGAGCATTTGTAGAAAGGATACAAAATAATAAAAATTAACATGTTCGCATATCCATTGGGTTGCAAAAATATATGCCAAAATTGAACAGACATAGTATAACAATTATGATACGAAAATTGGCATGCTGCACACTGAAAATTTTGTACTATGTAAATATTTATGTATTAAAGTGCAATATGCAGCAATAAAAAGGAATATGTTATAGCTTTTTGCATAGGTACATGTAAATTATTGACTATGACTTGTTTGTTAAGCTACAGCTCTACTCTAGAAAGTAAGCAATAGCCTGAGAATGGTAAAATATTAGAAAACCAAAGTCTTTACGTAAC
>JAAAYG020016924.1:0-20343 GCA_009936455.2 Tomocerus minor
ATATGCAATTAGTGTAGAGTTACGAGTGTAAAATCCCCTCCTAGAAACATTTTAAATGATGTATTTATTTTCAGAAATAAATACCTAATAATTTTCCGTTAACCTTTGGAGTAGGTAGGGGTTTTGATTTATATACTGCTGTGAAATCGGAAATATTTCAACAGATGCAATGTAAGATGTAGGAATAATTATTACAATGATTTAGTTTTGCAAAGAAACTACCCGTGTCTGCATCATTTGTAAAGTTTTTAGTAATAATATGGCAATAAGGAATTAGAGTTTTTGTTCTCCAACGAAATCCAAGTCTTCCTCAATGTGAAAAATATTATCATCAAGTTATGGATTTGTAAGTAAGGGATAGGAAAAACTGGTTGCGATGTTGCGAATGTTTGTTCGGAAGATTTGGCCTCTATTAAGAAAATTATAAAGAGCAGGATTTTGCACGTTAAGTACGATGGGATAGAAGTTGTGAGGATGTTGGCTCAGTTTAATAGCAAAACCCACACATTTTTGAGAGCAGTGCTTGGTTTTCCCATAGGTACATGCTAGACTTTTGTTCAGAGAACTTTATGGCATTGTAATTACTTGAACTACTTAATTCATTTCTAATGTAGCATTATAAACTGTTAACATATAATTAGATTAATCCACACAGTGCTATATGCTAGTCAATCGAGTTACATGTTACATTATTGATGCAGTGTATAACAGAAGTCGGCAAGTGGCTTAAAGCGAAAAATTCTCGAGAGAGAATTCTCCAGGAATTAAATTAAACCTTGCACAATGCCAAAGCCAATATGTAGGAGCTATAAAACGAAATACTTACTTGAAATTTTTATGACCTTTAGGATTTACGATGTGGTACAATTTTATGTGCCTACGTCAAAAGTGCCACGAAAAGAAACTTTAGACTTTAGAATAAAACTGCTTCACACCTTTATAATTCATTAAATATAAGAATACATTATTAACCTAAAGGCAAGTTTCTGCTGTATTTTATATAGGTAATTATTATCATTAGTTGAGTTTGATTGAGAATGACCTTCAGTGGAAACTGGACAACTGGAGTCGATTTCAACATGTTTCGACCCATCAATTCTAATGGGAATGATATTATATCTAGCTATATATTTTAAGAGGAGAGATAAATGTGTAGCAATTAACCTGTATTAAGAATAATTATTGCCTAATAATGTATTAGTCACGAAAATGCACGGAATTCCAGTGCATTGCAACTTGCAACAATCTCATTGAACTCCCTCATACAAATGTGGATTGAGAAAACTACTGCATAATAATTTAATGAAATAATATATCTGCCTTAATCTTGTTCGCAAAACTTTTCTATAGTTAATGGATTGGCAGTATCTTAATAAAAATCACCTGTTACGTAGTGCTGCTGCAGTTTAATAATTATACACTTGCTAGTACAGCATATGTAAATGAAGGGCTAAAGGACTACAGAATAGATTGCGTGCAATTGAAACTTTTTTACATTTGTTATTCAAGAAAGAGGGCTTGTTTTTAATTAACACGAGATGAAATGAAAAGCATGTACCTAACCTACTCCACGGATATCCCAGATTTGCAAAGAAACAAAATGAAAACTGGAAGGTAATATCCAGTTGTATATTATAGTAGTTATTTCATCTTTACTTTTGCTCATTTTGCAGAAACAATAATATTTGTTTCAATTGTTACGTAAAAGTATTATTTTCCAGTCCAAGACGCGCATGGCCATGTTTTTTTCCTTATATGCATGAATGGTTAATTTGAAATTTATACTTTGTTTTTGTTTATGTGAAGTTTGAAGGGGTAATAATTTTCATAATGTAAATCACAATGTGAATAGAATGTATAATAATGTTGTGTCTGCTTATTGTGTATATTGCATCATTGCGTGTGTGTCTGGAAGATAGAGGAGTGCTCTTTTGGTTTATCATTCACTAATCAGTAAACACAACAAGATATTTATGTGGAAATACAGACAGAATGTAGTGGACACACAAGTAGTGACTGACTGTAGTGCATAACCAGGTCAGGTATTGTCGAGTGAAGAAAAATAATATGACACGAGTTTTCAAGTTCATCTCTATCTATGCACAGAACAAAGACACTCGCGCACCTCAACTTTATTTTATGCTATTTTCTCATTTTCTTTTTCAGATTATTGTGTATAAGTTTGGGTTTGCGTGGTAGAATTTGCATTGTAGTCAGACCAAGGGTTGGATCTCTTGTATCCGATGGGCTAGATAAGAGATTTAACATGTTAGAAAATAAATGCGACAGTAATTAATTGAGTTTTTGCAGGTGTTTTTCTTATAATGAAATGCAAAAGCCAGCATCAGGCGTGCAATGAAATATTTTGTCGTCCAGTTCATTCTATCCAGCTTACGTCGTTGACTGACATTAATGCTTTTGTGGTTTACTGATTATAAATTCAAATGACCTTTTACGGCTAGTGGACATTAGACATAAAACCAGCAACCATGTCGCATAATCTCAACAACACTCACAGCAGCATCTCAGCAACTACTATATAAACATATGTACACAGATGACATTAACATTAAAAGGCTTCTTTTGCTGATTTTCTGTATACTGCTATTAAGCACATAACATCTACGCCTACACTTCTTGTGTATAATTTATTCCAACAACCGCCCTATACACCTTTCCTTAGAGGAATTAAATGTTACTCAGATTAAAGAGTTCCAGCAATTGGGAAGTAAGTATTTACGACAGAAAAATTAAAGAGAGCTAAAGTGAGTGATAATGATAATAGATTTGCCACAAAAACTAGGAAGAGAAGAGACAAACTGCTAGAATCACCAAATTTTAGTCAGGAAATAGGAACAGGTGGGACATAAAATCTAATCTCATTCCTATTAAGACAAATTGAATTCCTCGAGGAATTGCCCATAAAACAGGAACATAAAGTGACAAATGTACCTCTCTTTAGCGGAATAATGAGCAAGGTTCTTTTTTTAACAGTCCTAGGTAGGTTATGCATAGAAAAGTACGCAAACCTTGTTAACTATTAGGTGAGGCATTTAATTACGTGTCTATTCAATAATCTAAGGAATTAATTCAACACAAGGTAATAGGCTAACACTTGAAAAATAATTTGGAGAAGTTCTATAAGCGCTTCTTTGAGTTTTAGTAGTGTTAATTTCTATAATTAGCATGCAATCATCTTTTTTACCCTTGCATTAATTTATTAACATAGGGATGAGCCAAGAGCCAATTACGGATTAGTAAAATTAATTTTTTAGTATGTATGAAAATACCCAGCTCCTAAATAAAGCACCTACAGTAATACACATGTGACATTGATTGTTGCTGTTTGTAAATATTTACACAACGTAGTAAGTAGTAATTATGGACAAAACAAAAATTCAGGTTAGAGAGAGAGAGAGAGAGAAACAAGGTTTTATAATGTTTGATACCTACGCGTGTGTACTACTTTCGTATACGAAGATCTTGCGAAGAATATCATTCGTCCTTACACAATCAAGTCAGTATTAGTGTATTAAAGCTTTGTTAGAGTGGCACTGTTCATGTAGTACTGTTAATACTTAAATGATCAAGTGGACGACAATCGTCTTTATTAGCACATTCTCGACAAGGACAAGAGGAGCGATAGACGAGGACGAGATTAGAAGCATGCGAGTTTAGTAGACTTGAGGAGAATATGCGAAAGTCAACATCTCTTTAAAAGCTGAATAGTTGAAAAGCAAGTTTGAATTAACAAGTTGCTCGATTGCC
This sequence comes from Tomocerus minor, assembly GCA_009936455.2. Taxonomy (NCBI): domain Eukaryota; kingdom Metazoa; phylum Arthropoda; class Collembola; order Entomobryomorpha; family Tomoceridae; genus Tomocerus; species Tomocerus minor. The sequence continues at coordinate 3,769 of JAAAYG020016924.1, forward strand.
ACATTACGTCAATAGCGTAGATACAAGAACATAAATATGTAGATCCTTTCGGATCTAATTCCTAATAGCACCTGCTATGCAGCATTGCAATAAAAGATGAGAAATCCTTAATTCGACTACTCGCTATATGGCATAGTTACCTATATTAATATGTACGTACTTTGTGGTTAGTCTTTTCCAGATTCTTCATGAGATATACGCAATACAATCCACTAGATACTCCAATAAGCATATTATATTGACATATACCTGTTTAATTTGTTTTGAACCCAAAGGTATCTCACAAACATCAAAACTACTTTTATTCTTCTCGGGAGGTAAGGTAGGTATATACTTTCTAAACCTCTCGTCGATACTGTTGTAAACTGGTGGAAAATCCAATGCAATTCAAAAGTTGACAATAAAAATACAATTGTTAGTACAAAGCCCTGCTGTGTGGTAGTGCCGACAATTCACAATCTCATAACCGGCAAAAAACCAAATTTAGGAATATGAACTAGAGTTTCAATTGTCAATTTACAATTATCTTTAATGATACGATCTATTATGTCGAAATCTTGTTTTTATCCTCATTATTGCACAAGAGAAGAGATGAATTCGGAATTGCTGTAGTTTTTTAAGGCCCCTCAGGGAGGTTAAGTCAGATTTACAATAGCTGTTAAGAATTTTGTGATTGAGTCCATTGCAATTTGTTGTGAATAGAAAATGGAGCATTTTAAAAATTATATTCATGATGTAAAAACCCAGACCTAGAACAACAGAGAGCTACTTAGCGCTATATATTGTTTGTGACGCAGTCACTTAACAATTAGTATTAATTAAGGCAAAACATTGTTTTTAAACATCCTACTAGCTAGACTGGGTAGTTAGTAATCAATTTGTAGTCAAGAACTTGTCAGTTAGTCGTTAGTTAATGTTGTTTTATAAGTTGATAGTTGCTAATGCTAGAAAAGATGGTTATCTCAAAGACTGTTAATTATTAGTTGGAGATTTTACAGTTACACTTACTGCTTATAATAACTAAGTATGAGTATGAGCTGTGTGATTATTATGGTTAATATTTCTTAGCTTTTAGCATTTGACGTCTTTTCTGTAGTGATACTGTTACAAGTAACAACGTAGTAACCTAAAGGAATTCATCATTTTCTTAACTCTAAATGTTTCAGGAGTGTTTATCCAAGATGTACACAAATAGGTACAATCTGCCTTCAGCATTAAGTAGCTCCCTAAAGCTAAGCTTATCTTTTATAGAATGTTTAGACAAGTATGCAATTGGAACAAAGAGTAGCATACTTAAGAATAGTTATGTGTTGCTGCAGAATCTAGAGGAGTAACAAGAGAAAATGAGCTGTAAATTGACTTGAACTTTTACCTTTTCATCAGTTAGGGTTATTGTACTCTTTTGTTTTGAGAGACTGAAATATTTGTTTTTGTTGTATTTGCCAATTAGTCTGAAAAAATTTTGCGATATGGATAACACTTGGACTTGGCAACTTGTTTTCTGCCTCTTTATCTTAACCATCATCAGTTATTCACTTGTCCCTTACCTACCTCTACTTCGTGCTCAGGAATCTATAATATCGGTTTAGCTATTGTCGAAACTTGATGCCAGACACGATGTGGCGACAGGAATTCATACTTGACAAAGTTTTGAAGTGTCGCAATCATACAAATATAGATTTGTATGCAGATAGATGCTGTAACATTCCGGAATCGCAAGAAAATGTTGGAAGAGGAACAAGTAAAACCACTCAAAGGAAATGCACATTGCATACAAATTACGTGATCTGAAATTCTGGATTTTTGCAAATGTATTTTACATCATTAGAAAAACGAAACAACTTCAGCTACCTAATTATTTACAATTCTATTTCAATATCTCATTGTTGATATTGACCTTACCTAGTTCTAGATTTGGCAAGGGAATTCCTTGAGGATGACCCAGCTGGTTAAAACTGCTTTTCTGTTGGGGTTTTTATCGAAACACGTTTCTCGATCTCTCTCTGTGCTCATTACCGAGAATGTTACGATGATGATGTGAGGATATGACTAAGTCAGCTAAGAAGCTACAGACACCGACTGTACAGTTTCCTTATACCTATTTCCTTTTTCGTTTGGCTCACGATGGTAGTTTAACATGTTTTACCATGTTAACACACATGCACTGAAAAATAATCTCATTGTCACACTCAATTTTGACATGTTGCGTAAGAAATACTCAAAAAGTGATGAGATTGGGCCATAAAGTACTAAAAGTATTCAACATTATTAATATTGCATAAACTACGGACACTTCGCACACTGTAAACTTTTCTGAGCAAATCTTGAGTCAAACCATTACAAGTTCTTCTCGAATACAATAAAGGTTTATTTCCTTAAATTCGGCAACTTATTGCGTTTCAGAATCTCTAAGCAAATAAGATAATAAATAATTATTACAACTCCTACCATCCACCTTAAAAACACCAAAAAAATCGACAAAAAAGTCCCTAATTCTCTAAGAGCAGAAGCGAAAAGCAGTAGCATCTGCGTCTGATATTTAGAACAAATATTCTCTTAAGAACATTAAAATTTAAGAGTTAAGAACTTGTAATTTCTTGTAAGTTTTTTATAGACGTCATTGCTGCTTCTGATTTGCGTTTGTGCATTACCTATGAAAAGCAGATTTAATAACCTGTAAGAATTATTTCACAAATCAAGTTCACGAACAATGTAGACATCCATTTATCAAGATTATCATGCGCCTACTTTCTTCACCTGTGTAAAGAAGACTTTTTTGGCCCACGTCAAATTTAAAAAAAAATGTATACTGTATAATCTGAACTCTATACGTCGGTAATCTCGGTAAATATGATCCTACGATGAGGAATAAGTAAATAAAAAATTGTTTTGACACATTATTCAGGATAGAAGACGACGTCGGTTGTCGGTAGAAAGATTTTAAGTTGAAGTGGATGACTTTTGATTTATATCTTGCTCTTGCAAAGCAAATGAAATCTCATTTAAGTGCTGTAGGTCAACAAAGTGCAAAACACGTCTGACATTGAATGACGTCCATCACCTTTACAATGGACACCAAAAATCCTAAGAGATTTTCTAGCAAAGTGCATATTATGATATGTGTATCTAATAGGAAATGTAACTGGATTTCCCTGACAGATATAAATTATCTCAAACTTCAAAGGTTTCAGTCGAAGACTGAAATGCATCAGGATTCAGGAACTTGAGTGAAAAATATCAAACTATTTCCCAGTTTAAAATTTTTCTGTAGTTTCATATCTCAATGGTTTCCTTTCTTACTAATAACATAGATTTCGCCAGTTGCTGATAAATGCCATACATTTCTCATTGCATCGGCCTATAATAAATTACAGCTAATCGACAACTGCATTTTTACTAATTCTATTTTCCATGATATGCGTGTTTGCTTGGATTTGTGAATTTTCTTTTAAAAAAAATTACAATGTTTCCTGTAAATAATGTAGCGCAGTTGCATTTTGTATGCGCTAGGCATACAGAATGCACTTAAATTCCAAGAACTGTGAATAATGAATTACGTAAGCAGATCAAGGGAAGGTAAACATACTATACCCAATGCTTGATGAGCAAAAACTGTGGCAATTGGCGATTCAATTTGGTTCTGAGGTTGTTGACTCCTACACACTACAGCAATCAAAGACAATGACTAAATTCTTTTCTATCCTTCTCCAAAAGAAATTCATTAAATTTGTTGATTCAGTTGTTAAAGTTTTTTTTACTCTTTGTGTTTGCACTTAGATGCATCTCTTCTAACGTGCATTGTTATTGTTATTTAAGAAGTTATTACATCAGCGGAAAACTAATCAAGGGCATATTTGAAAAATATTATTTACCCATTGTCAACAATAGAATTAGGTACCTAGCTAAAAAATAATTTCAATCGTCAATAGTAAAAATTAAACACAAATCAATTAGGTATAGACTGATTTATAGTCTAAATAAAATCTTGACAATGTCCGAGGCAGCTCTCGCAACGGAAATCAGCTAAGTATGAATTCCGTGTCTGTAAATCTGTGTAATTATCGCAGACAGGCATTTCAAAGCGTGTGTCAGGAGTTGAGCGTGTGTAATTAAGGAAAATACATTTCCGGCCCGACGTAACAAAGAACATTTTTAGAGACTATATACTGGTTTTCATTAGGTACCTACCAATTGTACATCTTAATTTTTTGATGTCATAATTCATACTTACTTTGTTCTACCTGCAATTTGTGTTATTGGCACAATGAATATCCTTTTAGAGTATTTAGCTATTTAACCGAAGATTTATTGACAATGATATCTGTAGAACATAAAACTGTTTGATGCAAAATGAATTATGTCATTGCATTGCGCATTGTAGAATCAGAATAGAAATAGTATAGAGGCATAATATATAATGCAGTTTCATTGTTTAACATCCCCAACAATTTTTTAGGCATTCAGGATGAATTGTTTGATTTTGTATGCATTATAATTCTGGGTAGTGTGTTCTTTGGATGGGCAATTTTAGGTACCCACATGTAAATTGCAAAGTTCAGATCGTTCAGACGCAATAAACAAGTCAATAGCAGCTGAAGCAATTCACGTTTAAATAAAAATTCACCACATTCCTAAACTGTTTAACGACTGAAGTACAATCAATCTTGAGTTTGGAAAAATAATGATTTCCTGAGAAATGTATAAGGTCTGAAAAAGTACTCAAAGCCTGGTTTTCCCCGGTCATGACTCTGACCTGAAAATCCCAAGTAAGTATCAGTTTTGCTAATGGACAACTTACATTGTAGACATCGACATTGCTCACCACAAATCTACGCCTTGCCTTGCAAAGAATTCTCTTGCTCAGAGAGTTCAGTCATACGCAATTGAGAAAACCAAGGAGGGATTTTAGCAAATGATGAATCTAAACCGCAGAAGATTTGTACCTGAATCATCTTGAAGTCTATAAGATTTTACAGCGTTGAATTGCCAAAGGCATGAACATTTACGCTGTTCTTGTAGTGGCAATGAAAAGAAGGTGTCCTGTGTCTCTCCTTTATTTCTTGCCTTGCTCTGTCAGACGAACATTTTGATTCTACATTCTGTTAATGTGCTCATCTTCTGTTAATTCGTTTCCTCTGTAAATAAATTGTGAATGGTACGTGTTTCTCGTACGGTTGTCTAAGTTGTCCAAGTCTCTTAAAAGCAATGAAACTAGCCAAATGGAGTGACACGACCATGACAAGGAGGCAAACGAGACACATATGATCCTTCCTTTATGCTAGATTGTCTGACTCTACTCTAGTGAGGATTTTCTTCCCTGCAACTTAAAACTCTCACGTTCCCACGCAAAAACATTAAAAAGTTCTGGGGATGCAGCAAGTTCCTTTCAAGTTCAATGTAATCCTTTCAAAAAAGTTGTAGGAATTACACGAAAAAATCTTATCAGTACTTTCCAGCAATAATTTTATTCCGTGTATTTACTTAGCTCCTTAATTAAGAGCATAATAAATTATTTTGTAGCTCCAGTTATTTGAGACAAAAATGGAATTTCCTTTGCACAAACTAGTACAAAGATTTAATTATGCACACTAGACAAAAAGACAAAGCTAATGAGTAATCCAGAAGATCCATGACATATTTACAGTAAAAATCATGATTTTGCACTTGACTTTAGTAAAGGACAATTAATATACAGTCAATAAATTCCTTACGACCTTCTGCCTTCTACCTACGTCTACATGTTCCGATATTATACTAATGCTAAAACAAAATGCATATTAATTAAGTAGGGAGCAGGACAGGCATACCTATCTATGTATAGCTAAGTCATAAAAAACACTTGATGTCTATTTGGCGTAGATGGTGAATGTACCTACCTAAAGAGTCTTCCTGTAGGAAATCTAAAGAAAAACGTATTTGGCTAATCATGATAGGTAAAAGGTACTCGTACTCGTTCAGTTCATCCCATCTAACTGACTAATTGCGTCTGAGGTTAGAAATAAAGAGCCAGAACCAGATAGACCGACATGGACACTATTCATTTCATGACACATCATCACAAGGAATTCGTAGGAAGCAGTAAAAACAAAAGGATAAGGAAAGGCCCCATGATCCTAAACTTGTTATTATGTAGAATTACTATCCATGACTTCCTTTCTTATCGCACATCTACCTAAATACTATAGCTTGCAAATCTTTTACAGTGCGAACAGCGAACCGCCTTTTTTACCGATACTGGAATCTGTAACATCACCATTAAATTACGAACATCCACTTGATAATGACGTGCGAAATGAGACGACTGCGTTTCAATCACAGATGTTGTATTATTCTCTTTACACAATCAGTGACATAAAAGTACAGTAAAGGAATCCCGAATGTCAATGGGAGAATTTCTAAGCTTACTAACCTCTTATGTTCACGAGAAACAAATAAATAGCTATTTTAAAAAATCTTCCTAAATAGATCAAGATAAAAGATATGTACAGGTTTATTGCCTGTACGCGTACTTACCATATTTACGTACGTAATTTGCACACCGTATTTCCCAACATTGTTCCTCCCCCAAATAGTACCCCTCCTGGTCTAACCATCACATGAGTAAATATATCTTTGGAAACTACAGCTATAGATCCTTGAAATACTCCCCCCCCCCACCAAAAAATGAAGAAATTCAATGTTAAAAAATGCAGTAATATGATTGATTGATCATAGTCATTGACCTCATTGATTGACTGATTTTGCAATTGTTATCATGCAATTATTCAAGGTATAGTAAAAATGTTTTCTAAAACTGCATCTATGAAAAAACTGTTTTGTCACTTTACATTGAAGAAATTAGAAGCAAAAATATCATACACAGACGTTTAAATATAATATTATTACTTGTCAAGTAATAGTCCTAGCCATAACGAAAATAATTGTTCTCAGAAAATCTTCTAATTATTTTTGGATTGAAATTATTTAAGTATACGGTAAGTTTAATTGTGTTAATGAAGATGTGTATGCTGAAATTGTAGCTCCCTCCCAGAAATTCCGCATCCGAAGCTGCCGGAAACTGTATTTCCTTGAGGAAGTTAAATCGAGGAATACGGCCTGTGTTTATTACGATTGGGATTTCTGCTATTGTGAGTCTTTAATGGAAATACTAAGCGAGGATTTGCAAACCGGTTCCCCATCGGAAATTTAAGTCATTTGTGGATTAGAGGAATGGGTAAAGTGAGTGTGTGTGTTGCACATTTGTTGGATGGAGAGCACATCTGAGCACACAAAGAAACTGCATGAGGTGTTTAGCTTTTTAGGAGATGGCTGTGGGGAAGGGTGTATGTACTTCTGTGTAAAAGATAGGCAGACGTAATAAGATAGGAAATATGTGTCATGCACTTTTAGCGAAGCATGCTGCTCGGGGCTTGCCCATGTAATCAAATGGCCATTCATTGAAAAGGGAAGGAGCGAGGAATCCCTTTGCATGTGACAACAAAGATTTGCTAGCGTTATAAAATCCACTGGCAACTCAGACTTTCAGATTAGAATCCCATTTACGATCCGCAAGGCACCACCACATCAAAAACATAAACAAAAGACTCGTTTATTTACTCGATCGTCTCAGCTCTGAGACTCGGACTCTAACTTTACACAATAACAAAACAGAAGTTAGGAAAGTGTGCTAGAGCCTCATGTAAATATTTAATACGGCAACTTATCTATTTAGACAATCACTAAGGGATAAATTCTCAAGCAATATTTGCAAATTGTAATTATCTCAAGTTCAATACACCTTTTCTGTGTTTTCTAGTGCACTGGATAGATACACTTTTTCTGATCTGGAATAATTTATTTCCATATTCGTCATCGCTTATACCGGAAAAATTCCTGAATAGTTATTATTATTTTTAAAAGGAAAAATGTTTGTCTCATCTTCACTCACATATTTCATTTGCTCTTGAGAGTGATGATAGTAAGCATGTGCTAAAAGTTACACCTGTTCATGTTAAAAGTGAGGACTGGAAATATTATTTTCATTTAAACACAATTGTTTTACGTCAAGCGCAAGACACTTGCACAGTGGACTTTAACAATGGGAGTTGTCAATCGAGTACTCACGCGACTCTTTTACCGTCTTGGAGAGAAAATCGCAAAATCCCCAAAGTATTTCATTGTTGTTCCTATTTTATGCACATTTGTTTTCGCAACTGGATTGCTCAGACTTAAGTATGTGAACGATCCTGAATACCTTTACACGGAGACTGACGGCAGAACTCATCATGAACAAAATGCAGTGGATCGTCTATTCCCACCTAATTACAAAGATAGATTTGATCCATCAAGACTCTCAAGAATTGGACGTTTTGCAAGGTAAGCAATCTAACTACAGAATTTGAGTTATTCTATTTAATAAATTTGTACAGGTAGATATGTAGCGAGTATAATTATATTTATTTTCAAGTAGAATCAACAGGTGTACTAAAGCATAGTATAAAGTATAGTAAGAAAATAGTTTTAATAACTGAGGATTAAATTAGAATACAAATAAGAATTTGATATTTTTTATTAGAAAAATTGCTTGATCAGTGCAAAAGTAGAAATTCAACAACGATGACAGATCGTGAGGAAATAGAAAACGTTTTGCTATCAATATCAACCAGTATAGGTAGTAAAATTAATATTCAAACATGATGTCTTTCCTCATCTTTAAGATTGCAGTGAACTGATGCAGTTACGTGTGCATGATTTCCATAATAATAATTACAGTGCGCATTGTTCCAAAGAAATGACCTCGAATATTCCCAAATATGCATGCATATCGGAAACATATCGTTTTCTTCCTCAGTATTTTTGGCTATACGTCAATATAAATTCAGAAGCGGATAAATATAAGTGGCAACTTTGTAGGAGTACTTTGTACGAGATAAGACGATAAGAGATAACCTAGTAAATCTCATGTGATCAAGCTCATGTAAATAAGTGCAAGTGAAGTGCTCAATTAATTATGAGTATGTAACTGTAGTATGTGTAGATCAATGCCAGAGTATGTGCATATGAATGATAAAAACGATATAACATATCCCATTGGAATATGCATCTTAATTTCGGATATAAAAAGAAGTTTATTAATTTTGATAGAGTTTAAATAAGGAGATAATTGACAGTTACAATGCCTTGAGCCTGATGCATACTAATGTTACCTACTTTACTTTATTTATTAGCCACGGCTGAATGTGAGAATTGTAGAGAGTACCTACAGTCAAGTACCTACCTAAGCAAAGTAACGCTGCTTACAAAATAAATACGTACACGATTTCCATATATCGCCAACTATAGAGAATTCATTTTCGTTATGAGCAGAAAAAGAGTTTCCAATGTTAGGGAGCTAAACTAAAGGGTAACTCAAATGAATCAGTCGACCTTCACTCTTTAAAAGAATGGTGATGTGGTGATTTAGCACTATAGCAAAAGCATAGAGCGTACATAGCTAACAATTATATCTGCATATCTAACTAAATGCTCTGTTTTGCTTTGCATACAATGTCTACACTCAGTATTTACCTACACAGGTTTTTGTTGACTCACTTTTCCATCTTGCTACCTTACACTGAGAAACATTTTATATATATCTGTATAAATCGTAACGTACTAATTAGAATTGCCAGCACGTTTTATTGAGATCTGTCTTATGCTTGTGGTCAGTTCATGTGTAGGAAAAAATATCCAGTTTTGTATTTCGAGAGAGTTCCTTATTCTACGCATCGTCAACATAAAATAAAATAACAGAAAACACCTAGCAATAATAACAAGGAGATTAGCTTTCCGCATCTTTCCTGTTGGCGTACGGAAGTGTAATAATTTACAATTGACCATAAATATTATACCCGAAATGGCTATGGACTAAACCAAGGAATCTATGTTGTCGTAAAATCTTTCAAATTAAATTAGCATATTTTACTGTACTCTGTCTGCGATAGGATTTTGTAAGAGGGATAGGTACAGGCTACAAATGTGCCAAGAATTCGCGACTTATTTTCAGAGCAGAATAATATCGCAAGAATGCTTTAATATAGACATACCCCCCCGTTGAATAATAATCATTGCAAAAATGGAGTGTCTTTATATAAACAGACTGAGAGTGTAAGTATAAATTGGTGTCCCAATTCTTTGAGAAGTTAAGTAAGAGTATCTTATAGTAAGATGAGATGACCATATTCGTCTTCTGAGGTACTCGATCAGAAAAGAGAAAGGGTTTGCTTATTGTTACTAGGAGTGCTAATCTGAACGTTCATGGCCGGAAATGGTAGTCCATCTAATCTATAGGCAGTTACTTTTGTCGCCCACAATGTAATGATGCCTTTTAATGATGTCGAGGTACCTTCTCCACACTCTAACTAACTAATATGCATTTATAAACAAAACAAAAGTCTATTAAATCATTATATTAGTTAGGGCCACGGAAAACTCATTCCCCACCAGCAGCACCCAGGATTAGCTCAGCCCATTTTGAATAATAATCATGCATTATCTTGAAATAATATCCGTCTTACTATATAGAATTATAATTAGACAACAGTCGTAAAACATTGCGTAAGTAATCTGATAAAAGGATATTGGATAGGATTATATAAGATTTAATAAGCCAGAGGAGATTAAGGATTAAATACGAAAGTTGTCTGTAAGATCGTATATTTTATTAATGGAAGGACTGACAATGAGATTTTATTGACATGGTACACTGACACTAATAAAATAATTAAATGCACATGGTTATGTATGTGCATGGGTAGCTTTTCCACTGTAAAATCAATTTAATTGCTTTGTTAATTAGATGTGAACTACTTTTTGTGGTTATTACTTTTGAAAATTGGATTTATACTTATTACGTGATTTTCCTTGACAGATTTATCATTACGTCCAAAGTAGAAGATGAGTCTTTGCTCACTGAAAAAGCTTGGAAGGAGATTCTTGACTTGGACAATCTACTCCACTCGGTTTCTATTAGCTGGAAAGGAGAAAAATATAATTACACTTCACTCTGTGGATCTTGGTTTGGAAACTGCTATGAAAATGAGTTCTTGGACCTAGCAGAGCAAATGCCACAAATTGAAAATGGAACAGTCAAACTCAGTTATCCCATCGCCTTCAATCCAAAGACTTTCAAGACTCATGTACTGCCACAGTATTTTGGGGGTGTTACCCTTAGAGCTGACAACTTCCATGTTGATAGTGTCAAAGCTGTATTATTAAATTATATCGTCGCTGTTGATTCTGATGAAGACAATGATAGGTAAAAATGCAAAAGAACAAATGATTATACCTGCAACAAATATTATTGAATATATTTAACACATCGATATTATAAAGAAATGATAAAACGACTTTGTCTTAGATTTAACAAAAATATGTAATAATGATTTTATATAACACGTACAGATACAATTATATTTCCTTTCGAAGTGATTGATTGTAAGGTCTTCTTAACATTGTTTTTCAGAGGGAAAATTTGGGAAAGAAAAGTAGTGAAGACAATGAATACGTATGCCAAAACATTTGAAACACTCGACATTAAGGTGATGACGTATGAATCTTTACCGGCTGAAATGGATTACAATACATTTGCAATTGTTCCGCATTTTATTGTAACGACATTCTTGATGGCATTGTTCACAATTGGAACTTCGATGATGAGGTAATTAGCTCACTATATAATGAAATTTTTTTGTTTTCAGCCTGAGGCAGACAAGACTCCAATAGTTTTCTTTTTTCTTATATCCATTTTCTTCCATTTATTACATTACATATTATACACTATTACACAAAAATGGCTGAATGCACAATGTCATTTGCATAACAATAATTGAATTTGAATATCTGGTGTATTTAAGTGACTGGGTGAAATCTAAACCATGGCTGGGACTTACCGGAGGAGTTAGTGCCCTTTTAGGCACCATTACCGGCGGGGGCATCATTTGTTTCTTCGGAATTGAATTTCATGGGGTATGTACAAGCATTCGCCTTAGACTTTTATTCGTACTAAATCCTTAATTACTCATTGTAATTAAAATTTTATTCCAATTTTTTAGATTCTCTTGGCAATTCCTTTCCTTATGCTGGGAATCGGTAAGATATTTTTACATCTCACATATCTTCATCGTCAATTTACGTTTAGTGGTTGACATTGAAAATTAATTAGTATTGCCTATACAATATAACGGTAATATTGTTATCACAATGCTATGTTCTTGATTATTAGGAATCGACGATACTTTTGTGATGTTGGCATCCTGGAGAAGAACTAATCCAGAAGACAGTGTTCCCAAACGAATGGCTGAGTGTTATTCAGACGCTGCTGTGGTAAATAATCACTTAAAATGAATGAAGATCGTGTTTTGTAGCATTAAATTTTCATGTTTATTACATAGATACTTTTAGCTTACTAATTTGAGATGTCTTGTTTATTGTAGAGTGTGACAATTACCACTTTAACTGATATGGTTTCTTTCTACGTTGGAGGTGGGTTTTTTCACATAAAAGGATTTCAATAATATTTAGCATCAGTCCATATACGTCTGTAGAATAGATTTAATGACATTTTCTTACCTTTATAGCTCTAACTACCATTCCAAGTATCCAAATTTTCTCAATTTATGCCGGAACTTGTATCATCTGCATTTATCTTTACCAACTGTGTTTCTTTGGAGGCATCATGGCCATCAGTGGTAAGTATTTTGAATATTTGTCGGATATGCAAAAGTTTTACATGTATGATTTTCAGTTAAACGTTTTTTGGTCATGATTAGGCTACCACGAAGCCCAAAACAGGCATTCAGTTCTGTGGTGGATTGAAGCTATTCCAAAATCTAAGGCTGGTAAGAAAATGAGAAATTTTGATTTATAATAAACTTCATAATAACATACAAAATAGAATTCTGCAAATGTAAATGGCAATTACTTGAAACTTTACAGACAGTATTCCTAAACTTTATCGAATGTTCCTCACTGGAGGAGTCGACAAGACGAATCCTACAAACCCTAAAGATACCAATGAAAATGCAATGATGATTTTCTTCCGAGATACCTTCTCCGACTTCATTTTCAATCCTTTCACGAGATTTTTCATTTTGATCACCTTTATTATCTACATTGGAATAGCAGCTTGGGGTATCACTAAAATGGAAGTTGGACTACGGCCTGAGAGAATTGTCCGTTTCGATTCCTATGTCGCCGATTATTTGTTGGCAGAAGAAAAATACTTCAGACTGTTTCCCCACAGAATTCAAGTAAGTTATTTTCAAAAAGTCTATACTAGCTCTTAAAAATTTTGTAGTGCATTATAAATCTTTGTCCTGAGATCAAATGAGTAATTTTTCTTAAATAAATGTGGCATTTTAAATATTTTTTTTTAATTTGCAGGTAGTTGTTGATACTCCTTTGGATTTCTCACAAAAAGTCAATCAAGACAAAATAAACAATCTTTTGGATAAGTTCTACAAAATTGACCAAATTAGCGATATGTGGACGGAAAGTTGGTTGAGAGACTTTACCCGCTACATCGACAACTATAGTGAATTTTTTGATTTTAATATAACGACTGAAATAGACTTTATAAATACTCTCCGCAACGACTACCTCAATGAGAAAGCCCCAATTTCACTTGATATTAAATTCAACGAGAACAACACAAAAATCTTAGCCACCCGTTACATCCTCCAGAGTCAGAATGTGTTTACAATCACACAAGAAAAGGATTTAGTAGTTATGCTCCGTGAAGTTTGTGCTGATGCTGAAAAAGATGGACTTACAGTGACGATTTACCACAATTTTTTCCATTTCGACGATCAATTCATCGTCATTGGACAAATTACAACCAAATTAGTTGCTGTTGCTGCAATTGTCGTGATGTTTGTGGCCATTGTTTTCATTCCTAACTTGATTTGCTCCATAAGCGTCCTGTTTTCTATCATTAGCATCGAAATAGGAGGTAACAATTGCATAATTGTATCGCAAAATTCTAATTCTTGATGATATATCTAAAATAAACAAAGGGCTAATTCTATTTTTTTTATTTCTTTAGTTCTTGGATTTATGAGTCTTTGGCAGGTGAGATTACACAGAATAATAAAATTCAATTATTAATATTCATGATTTGTATAGCATAAAGTTATAATCGCAATGATTTTATGTCTAGGTGAACCTTGACCTCGTAAGCGTTATCTGCTTAATTGTAAGTAATATTTTTTTTATCGCTGTGTGTTGATAAATTACATATGGATACCTGTAGATGATAAAGTTTATTAATATATGTATAAAGGTGTGATCCTTTTCACTTATAAAAATCTCTTTTGCTTTTTAGATGTGCATAGGATTTTCCGTGGATTTCTCTGCTCACATTAGCTATGCGTTTATCTCATCTGAAGCTGATTCAACAGAAGATAGGATGAGAGAGGCTATGTTTTCTCTGGGTTTACCTGTAATGCAGGGTGGAATCTCCACAATTATTGGTAAGAACAAGTATTTAGAGCTGGCAATTATACTACCTAAAATATCTAGTCCAATCCGTAAACACGATCTGTTAATTTTCTTATAATTTATTTAATTTTTCTTAAAAATAGGAATTGCTGCTTTAGTCGCCGCTCCATCCTACATTTACCAAGTTTTCTTCAAAGTGGGAGTTCTCGTAATTGTGTTCGCAGTTTGGCATGCATTGTTTCTCCTACCCGTTCTATTGCTAATGCTAAAGCCTGGAAAGGGATCCAGTTGCTGCTGGAGTAAAAGCAAAACTTATAATTTAAATAACCCTATTAGCCATTACATGAATAATAACGAAGTGCACGTAACAGAGAAAGACAGTAAAATGAAACAAATAGTTACGATATCTTGATAGAAATAATAAAATTATTATTATTTTATTCTACCTAGATGTTATGTACTCATGTTTAGTACAAGTTAAAAGAATCTGTATTATCCTTAGCTGTATTATTTAGTGTCCATATATAGTAGTGGAATAATATATCGTATACAGATAGCGTATATGTAAATCATTACATTTTTATGTAAGCAGCCATAACTGTTGCGTTCCTTGTAAGTGCAATTGTAAATAACTATACCTATGTTGTATGTTCTATTTAAAACTAAAGGATTTTGTGATATTTACCTATAAACCCCAGTGGTTTATAATACACTGCAATTTTGTATCCGCATTTATGTTAGTATGGGATGTAGACTAATGCGCAGGGATTTGGAATTGGGTTGGACTTGGTGTGACAATTGTAAATTCCATTTTTACTCATTGTTTTGTTTTCAATCTATCGAAAATAAAAATACTGTTTGCCTAATTAACATAATATAGCCATTTGAAAGCATGCATAAATTATATTGCTCGTTTCTCGTTTGAGGTTGAGCATTAAATTCTCTTCTATCCAATTCTCTTAAAGTTCATACAATTCTAAATTCATGGAAGAGTACATTCAGTCACTCAACATCTCAATTCAAAATTAAACTGACCTGCTCAAAAAATTAGTCTTTGTTCTTTGTACTGTGATTCAACCTAGCTAATTAATTCATCGTGATCTATTTACATCGTAAAAATGATTTTGTCGTGTTATTGTTGTATATGGATATTGCATAATAAATACCTTATAGAACGTTCCCTTTTAAGAATTGATCGTAAGCCATAAATTTATGTGCAAAAGTGGGTGCTAGCTAATACTGCGATTACTGCATATTCGAGTGATAATAATATATTTAAATTCTAATTAGTGACCTAACAAGTTTTAGTCTGACCTTCAATTGTTTTTTATGCAAGTTACAATATTTTTTATTATGTAAATCTTTAAATCGTGTCCTACAGCATTTTAGGAGTTGCTGTCGTAGATAAAATGTTTTCTTTGAACTGCTAAATGCCACAATGTAGAGAAATAGATTAGTAGCAAGAATTCATACGCCTTCAATTTATTCAGCTGGAACTTCGAAACAGTTTTACAATCTCAAACAGCAAGACTGCAAGAATACACTTCAAAATTTATTTTGCTTCAACTACATTTAGATGTATGTAAGAGACAGTATTGATAGGTTGACATAGGTTAAGGGAAACCGTACGGACTTTGGACCTTGTAATAAAAAATATGATTTTATCTGACCCGTAAAACTGTCATGTAAATGTATGAAGTACCTACACACCTATGTAATGTTTTTAGCGTAAAATGCACTCAAGAATTAGGTAGGTACCTAGTGTCTAGGGATTTAATATATTGATATTCCTTGGCCAACTCTCTAACCTTACTCAATAGTATTACTTTATTTGTCGCAGCATGCAAAACTAAAAGCAATACTCTGTACTACAGAAGTCAGTCACACTTCTTGTAATTAAACTTGTTTCGTATACAGGTACACATAAAATAGCAAAAAATGTGAAGATGTTCAAAGAGATTACACAAAAAATATTTACATGTAACATTTGACATTGTAAATCCCTTTCTATATGCACTAAATATATGCTGATTCTATGGCTCCTACAAGCCATCCGACCGACTCACGTTACGTGTTGAGACGGCATCGCACACCTATTTATGTATTAAGGGTGCCTCA
>JAAAYG020016935.1:0-11609 GCA_009936455.2 Tomocerus minor
CAAACGTGTACTGAATAATCCGTCAGGCCTCTTGTGTAAATAGTGACATTCTAAACACAGTTAGTTGTGGGATCTTCTGCAAAGTAGTTTAACTCACAAGTATTTTGTGTCTGTCTGCTGTCTTGCTGCCTGCGCTTCTTCAACTTGTAACTATTTTTACAATTACGTATATTATTATCATACGTCAATGAATGTCATTTACATTCAAAATAATTAGCCTTCATTTCTGATAGAATTTTACTGCATATGTATTGTCACTAGCTCCATTATGTTTTATAGTAATCGATAGACACTTCCTTATTTATATCATCACATAAATTAGGTAAACAGACTCACTTCTGAGTTCTATCTTACCGGAAAGAAAACACCCACCAGAATGTACTAAATCTCATTCGTACACCGCCTATTGCTTTTCCCTCGTTTTTCTAAAAGTATTTAGTATAGTAAATTTTTAAGGGTAGATAATTGAGAACTTGTTATCTTAAGAAGTAAATTTATGTTAAAATGAATACCTATTTGCATAAATCAATCAATTTGACAATTAATTAAAATTTGTGAATTTTTCTTTCCAGATATCCTCCCCTACAAATTTTCAATCATTAGTTAAGTAGTAGTTTTAAGATTTCTTTTTTCCATTTCTTGTAATTTTTTTTCTTGTTATTTATAACTTAATCCTCTACTAGTAAACCAAAAATTTGTTAGTCAGTGTGTGAACAATTTATAATTCCTACCAATTATGACGGACGCCAAGTATTTTACCACCACCAAAAAGGGTGAAATTTTCGAACTCAAGTCGGAACTAAACAGTGACAAAAAGGAGAAAAAGAGGGAAGCCGTAAAAAAGGTATCAGTGAACTATCAAATCAATTATATAGCCAGTTTAATTTCTGTAAAGCCAAATTATAATAAATATGTTATATCTGTTCTAAGGTTATCGCTTCAATGACGGTGGGCAAAGATGTTTCTGCTCTATTCCCCGATGTCGTTAATTGTATGCAAACAGACAATTTAGAACTCAAAAAGTTGGTGTATCTTTACCTAATGAACTACGCCAAAAGTCAACCAGACATGGCCATTATGGCAGTAAACACTTTTGTTAAGGTAAGATTTAATTGTCTATTCAGTGAGTTTTTAATATAAACTTTGTTTCAGTTATTTGAATTAATACATCTCTTATGAATTGAACTGAAGTCTGGTAAACGCAGTAAATAAATTTTATTATTATGTTAGCACAAATATAATTAAACTTTTAATTATATTTGTATTTAATTTAACAGCACTGCCAAATCAGTTTTGTTTAAATTGGGTAACAAATTTTAACTCCTTAAACTCCTTTTCTTTTCATAGGACTGTGAAGATCCAAACCCTTTGATAAGAGCGCTAGCAGTGCGTACAATGGGCTGTATTCGCGTTGATAAAATTACGGAATATCTTTGTGAGCCTCTCCGTAAGTGCTTGAAAGATGAAGATCCATACGTGAGAAAAACAGCTGCTGTATGCGTTGCTAAACTATACGACATAAACGCCCAGTTAGTCGAAGATCAAGGGTTTTTGGATCAGTTGAAAGACCTACTTAGCGATTCTAATCCCATGGTAAGATTATTGCCCTAATTGTCTTAAACATTTACTTAGTATTACTTGTTTTTAAGAGTTATTGCATATGTGGACTTTATTTAACCTTGGAAACTGTAAAAGTATCCTACAAATGTTAGATTACCAAGATATAACGGGAATGTTTGTGAATCAATTTAGGTGGTTGCAAATGCAGTTGCTGCCTTATCTGAAATTAATGACTCCAGTCCGAACGGAGTCCCATTAGTAGAAATGAACGCCCCCACTATCAATAAACTATTGACCGCTTTAAATGAATGCACCGAATGGGGACAAGTATTTATTTTGGATTCTCTTTCCAATTACAATCCTAAAGATGAACGTGAGGCTCAGAGGTAACTTAAATATGAATGCATTATAATGGCCAATAGACATATATTTAAATTATATTTTACTCATTGTAAGTGAAAATTATATTTGTAGCATTTGCGAACGTATCACCCCGAGATTAGCCCACGCCAATGCTGCTGTTGTTTTATCGGCAGTGAAAGTCCTGATGAAATATATGGAGATGATCAACGACTCAGAGTTTGTGAGTGTTCTAACAAGGAAACTAGCACCACCGCTGGTCACTTTGTTATCCTCAGAACCTGAGGTATGTCTACAGATCCTATTTTAAATTAATGTGTTTTGTCTAACGACAAACTAACGATTTTTATTTTATTCTAAGGTACAATACGTGGCTCTCAGAAACATCAATTTGATCGTTCAAAAGCGACCGGATATATTAAAACAAGAAATGAAGGTCTTCTTCGTGAAGTACAATGATCCCATTTATGTGAAACTGGAGAAGCTGGACATTATGATCCGACTAGCTTCACAAGCTAACATCAACCAAGTTCTATCGGAGCTGAAAGAGTACGCTACGGAAGTTGACGTCGATTTCGTACGCAAAGCAGTTAGAGCCATTGGGCGTTGTGCTATTAAAGTAGAGCAATCAGCTGAAAGATGCGTCGCTACTCTTTTGGATCTGATCCAAACTAAAGTAAATTCTTCCATTAGTTATACAAACTAAAATTTTTTAGATGCAAAGTCATCACAATGTAATCTAATGATGCATGCAATATTGATCGCAAAACTATTATTCTAGGTAAACTATGTAGTTCAAGAAGCAATCGTTGTAATCAAAGATATCTTTCGAAAATATCCCAACAAGTATGAAAGCATTATTTCCACCCTGTGTGAAAATTTAGACACATTGGATGAACCAGAAGCCAGGTAACACCTTTAATATCCTGTTTTTATAACTTATGTGACCAAGTTTTTCTTTATCTTTCACGAAACATAACTTTCTCACTATTTTTGTACTCATTCTTTTAAAAAAAATCCACATAGTTTGTTTACCGAACTATAAATGAATGTTTTTATAAACTTATACTAATAATGTTGTTGAAAAACTAACTTTGCAGGGCTTCAATGATTTGGATTATTGGAGAATACGCCGAAAGAATTGACAATGCAGATGAACTTTTAGAAAGTTTCCTGGAAGGATTTGCTGATGAAAATAGTCAAGTGCAGCTTCAGCTACTGACTGCTATAGTCAAACTATTCCTGAAAAGACCAGCAGACACACAGGAATTGGTTCAGCAAGTTTTGTCCCTTGCCACTCAGGTACTTACTCAATCTAAACTAAAATATGAATTCAATCTCTATCCTTCCACACAGATATAACTGAAGAAGGATTATGTGGGCGTTATAATTGTATATTTTGTGGAATAGGACTCGGATAATCCGGATCTAAGAGACCGAGGCTACATTTACTGGCGGCTTCTGTCAACTGACCCAGCAGCTGCTAAGGAGGTGGTTTTAGCCGAGAAACCTCTGATATCTGAAGAAACTGATTTGCTAGAACCAACTTTATTAGATGAACTTATTTGTCACATCGCCAGTTTGGCTTCCGTTTATCACAAGCCACCCAGCGCATTTGTTGAGGGCAGAGCAGGACTTAGAAAGATATTACCAGCTAGGTATGCTAATGACCTTTTAACTACTATACTTCGACTCATACTAATATTAAAATGCTATTCTTGGAATAATATTAATTATTTGTGAAAAAAGTGCTTTTTGAATTCAAAATTGCACTTCATTTATTTGTAAATACAAGCGGTTGCTTTGATAAAATACGTTGATTATTTAGGGGCGAGGGAAGTACGACGGAAGCAGCACCAGCGGCTGCAGTAATTCCTTCTCATGGAGACTCTTTAATTGGAGATCTTCTCAGCATGGACATCAATCCTCCACAAATTATTCAGCCAGCTGGACAACCCGCAGCGTATGATCTTTTGGGAGGTGGATTGGATGCATTACTCGATGTTGGTGGACCTACAAGCATGGCTAATGCAAATGCCCCACCCTCAAACAGCGCTCCTATGACTAGCGGCCTCCTCGGCGATATCTTTGGCTTGTCCTCTTCTTCTTCATCGTTTGTAACTCCGAAAACCTTATGGCTACCTGCAGTGAAAGGAAAGGGCCTCGAGGTTTCCGGAACATTTTCTAGAAAGTAAAGTTTCTATAATTTTTCACTCTTTTTCTACAATTAAAATTTTGTTTTTATTACAATAATTCACAATGATTTACGGAACTTAGGAATGGACAAATTTACATGGATATGACTTTCACCAACAAGGCCATGCAACCGATGAGTGGCTTCGCTATACAATTCAACAAAAATAGTTTCGGTCTCATTCCAGCACAACCGTTGCAAGTTCCATCTCCACTAACTCCAAATCAATCTTGTGATGTCTCCCTGCTACTTAATACTGCTGGACCAGTACAGAAAATGGACCCTCTCAACAATTTACAAGTATGTTTTGCTTAATTTACTAAAGTGATTTATAGTGACTTTTGTGACCTAACTAAAGATTATTTTAAATTTAACTTTCAGGTTGCCGTGAAGAATAATGTCGACGTTCTGTACTTCGCATGCTTAGTACCTATGAATGTATATTTTGTTGAGGACGGACAGATGGATAAGAGAATATTCCTGACAACGTGGAAGGAGATTCCCACACAAAATGAAGTCCAGTATAATCTCAACAACCTACCGTGCAACTCAGGTAATATGCAAAGTAACTCAAAAATTCTTTTACTTCCTTTATGATAACTTCCGTTGAATGTATCTTAATTGGTGGCTATTTTATTCTAGACACCGTGGCCCAGAAAATGCAACAAAGCAATGTGTTTACAATCGCTAAGAGAAATGTCGAAGGACAAGACATGCTATACCAATCCATGAAGTTGACTAACAATGTTTGGGTATTGGCCGAAGTAAAAATTCCACCCGGAGGAAATAATTATACAGTAAGCTTTTATATTTTTTAACTTGATAAACAGAACACTATCTCTAATATACATCTTATTTTTTCGTTAAAAATTATAAATTATTAATTATGAACGCCTGTTTCAGTCGTCCTATAAATATGTAAAATTAAAATCCATTATTTCATTTCCATTGTTCTGCATGTTTTAAATCGACAATATGTATGACCCTTTCCAAAATATTCTATCAAATTCAATTAACGTATTCATATCCAAAGTATCCTTCCCTCAACATAAGAAATTACAATACAGACACAGTGCCATTCTCTTTCCTAACGACTAAATTACTACAAATCTAACTTTAAAATTCCTTTTTCAGCTGAGTCTCAAGTCGATAACAGTTGATGTCGCTGCCGGAGTATTCCAGGCCTATGAAAACATTCTGCGGAATTAAACTGCTCCAATATTTCGTTATTTACTGTTTCAAATAATTCCTATTAAGTTTCTTTAGCTTTAAAATTACCTAAGTTATAATGTAGAAGAATGTATTTATATCGTAGAAAGTAGAAATCCCATAATCAGGCAAGTTTAGCATCTCTCATTTCGATGTAAAGTTTGATTGAAACTCAAATTCTAGTTTTTAGTGTAAATGTTTACTCTTTTCAAGTAAAATGACGTTTGGCCCTGTTTCGTCCAGACAGCAGAGTGAAGTAAACTGTTCTGGCATCCTACGTGGAAAATTTGAGGTCATTATGAAAGCGTCCCTGCGCATATTATGTTCAATTAATTGATCGTAATCAGATAAAGTTAGGCATTTTTCATTTTTTTGTGAAATTGGATTGAAGGCCAGGTATAAATTTATAAGTTCGCTGTTTTTCAGTGAAAATGAAATTTGGTTAACTCTGTTTCGTCCAATATCAAAGTCAGTTATCTATTCTGTAGTTCTTCCTTGGAAAATTTTCAGCTCAGTGATCTTATTTCCGAAAACTGAAGCTTTAGAAAAGTTTGAATGAGGTCCCTGGGTGTCTAGTATTGTACAAGTCATCTAACTATTGACTTGGTGTCATTCCTTGGTAATATATGGACGAAGCATGCCTTTGGTTAGAAAGATAGGATGTAAGTAAATCACAATATTGTTATGCATGATGTAAAATTGTTGTTAAGGTTAAATATAATAAATGTAAGTACAGAAAATTGGTGCTGCAAGTAAAGCTTATTGCATTATTCACTCACCACTATTCGTTATCTACGGCTTAATCTCATTCAAATTTCAATGCTCGCATGCTGATAGTATCATTGTGAAGTGGCGTAAGCAAAGTAGCGAGTGTCATAATGATAACGATATCATTGTAAGCGATGGCTGTAGAGCTATCACTAAAGTCATCAAGCTCTGAAAGCTGGAGAGATTACAGATTAGGTAACTTTGCGTATGCCTACACTTAACAGGAAAATCCAGATGAATGCATAAATACAGACTAGAATAAGATCTAAAATCCTTAGAGGTCTTTTTGGAAAACTATGTTCATACTGCACTATGCAGCAAAGGAGAATTTTTTCGTTGACAAAGGATATTGGACTTGGAAAGAATATTTTGTACATTGACAATAAATACTTCATTTTTCCGGCAAGGAGATTTAAAGCACAAACTGGTATGTCCATTGAGACGGCGAATTTAATTTTCCATTGACTGGATTAATGTAAAGACATTGATTTTACAATGCATCGACTAAAAAAAGGATGACGTCATTCATTTCATGTCTATACAGTAATAAATGAGAATATAATATAATAAAAAAAACGCATTTAGTATTGAGGATATAAACATCGCATTCGACTTATTCTTGCCCAAAATCCCAACCCTAGAACCAGAGTAGGTACGAATACGACTCCACTACTCCAGTGCCGTACACTCTCTATCTACCATACATTAACCTACTTTTCAAAGTGTTTGCATTTCATAATTTGTGGCATAAATGAAAAATATTTATAGAAAAAATCCCAATTTATTTCCAGGTAAAAATTTCAGGATTGCCTACGAATTTCTACCATTCCCACAACAATTCTTTTAATAAAAATAATTATATTAATTGTATATGACTACCTAAATATAATATTTTTTGACAGTAAGTTGGAGTTAGTTGCACTGCAAGTAAAGAACCTAAGCGGTCACATCACAGCCCACCTAAAAGCAGCAAGCGTTGCAGAGTTAAAAATCGTTTGTGCAGGTGTTAAAACTGAAGCCTAGCCATTAGGCTATGATATGATGATGGCTTTCAAGAGATTATGATAAACATTAGGTAATAATAACAGTCATCTTCTATTATTATCATGGGTACATTAGGTAAGCATTAGGAAATGATTATACGCAGGTATTGTTGGTGAATCAGTGAATCATTGTCGTCGTCGTCGTCATCTTGCCTCTTCTCTGTACTTCTTATGTATGCCTATGCACTCTGTTAGTTCGTGACAGTGCACAGAGTGTCTATGATATAGTCCATTGGACATTACAATATTAAACCATAAGTAGTGAACCCACGGACAAAAGGAAGGGCCAAGTAGGCTCCATTTGATCGGTAGCATATAATATAGCCATTAATATACAGGGCTGTCCATATATAACTTCCAAGTAACTTTGGCCGAGTAAATGACATTTAATCCTAAAATATTTTTCAGGCCTAAATATTATACGCCAACTTGTTTTTCGGGCCTAACTTTCTTTTAAACGCTTTTCCCAGCAAAAACTTTCACTTCACTTATCTTTAGTAATTGTTACATAGAATTAAAGTGAAATTCTGTGAAAAAAGTTCGAAAATGAAGTAGGTGTGGTATTTGGAGGGGAAAAGATTAAATGGGATTTAGATGGTGGAAGTGGCACGGTAGCTATAAATGGCAGCCCCTGTATAGTGAGACAGAAGTAGCAGGCAATAGCTCGCTCCGACTACCCTGGCCTTCCATCCATGAAGTCTGATGTGAATGTGGAGTAGTAGTGTAGATGTATCGAGTAGCAGTGCAGTGCAGTGGAGTAGTGAGACTGAGTGAGTGTGGCTAACCTACTCATTCTGACTATATCCTGCCTTTTCTCTCTCTGTCTCTGCTGCTAGACACTGCACTGTGCTCAACCCACACAGCACAGACTACTCTTACTCGCCATCCACTTGCACTTGCACTCGCTACTCTACTCACACCATCATCATATCATCGAGCTACTCCTCTACTTCTACTCATACTCTTTAAGGACAGGACAGAGTCTGCCTTGTAGGATTGTACTCATTCTAGCTATAATAATATCATTGCTTAGCCCTAGCATACCTTGTGCGATTTGATAGATAGTCAATATTGGATGAATGTAGGTAAATGAAGAAGTTTTCTAGGTAGCCTTAGCCTTAGCTCAGTCAGCTTACGTCGCTTTAGTAGCTTCTACTTAGCAAAAGTATTAAGGTGTACGAGTACTGTGTGCAACTGTGTGAGAGTACACGTAGTACTGTTCCACAGTCGACAACTATTCACTCGCTACTATTAGCACTGCTACTACTCCTATTATAATATTAGAGGCAGACGGAGTAACACAATTGTTCACGATCAGTCAGTTGGGTTGACGGACAAGACGAAATCGACGACGACGACGGCGGTCCTCCAATCTTTCCATTCAATGTTCACGGCTCTTTTATCCTTCTCCTTGGCACCACTACTCACTTGACTCATTCGACTTAGATTAGAATTACGGAATCAGCAGAAGAGGCAGGTAAATCCCTATTTTCAATTTCAATCCCTTTAGCATTAGGAAAATACTATTTTCTAGACTCCCCCGTCATTATCGAGATGTTATTACTAATAAATACTCCTAGACTGTTAATTGTTCATTGTGTGTGTACGAAGCATCATTATATTGTAATATAACATTATTATTATTATATATACTTGTATTGATCATTGATAGTCAAGTACTACAGGCACATCTCAACGATATTTTGTGTCCTTGTATTTGCATTGGAAAGCCAACCTTGATTGTTGATTTGTCTTCTGTCATTCCCACATCTTCCCCATTGTACCCTGTGTATTTTATATTTGTGTCGTGTCTCTTATTTTCTCTCCCTCAGCTGACTGCTTTAATTTCATTTTAGTCCCATCTAAACTCACTTCACATTTCGGATATCAACCAGGCTTTTCCCCATTTTATCAAAGGTGATTGTGTATTGGAATATCCCTAATATTTCATTGTACTTTTACGTCGTCTAGTTACTTCTAAACTCTATTAACAACTAAGAACTAGTGAAATGTAAGTGTTGTAGCCTTATTCACATTCCGCCTTAAACATTATACATTTCTAAATTAATGCTAATTTTGCTTGCTATTCACAGATCTTCACTTTTCACCTACATTCCCTTATTCAATATTTAATTTTCTTGTTTCAATGGAGTTTATGTGCTAATAAATGTTTCTAGCATGTGTCCAGTAACAGTAGTCCTCAATATTGAAAGTAAATGTTGCAGGATGAAAGTAAAGACCTTGTAATCCGAGATAGTAAACTCCTTTCTTCAACGTGTCAGTATATTAGACTAGAAGACCAATCCTTTATTCAATACCTCTCAATTGCACCTTGCTATAAATTTCATAGTTTTTTATTTTATTTTAGATGATATTTAGTCTTGTTTAGTTTCCCAGACGTTTAATTATCCTATAATGTATTATTAAACCGTAGAATATAATATTTTAAAGTAAAAAACTGTAACTTTCAACGCTAAACGTGTACCTGCTCCTCCTTTCTTTAGGGGTCATTGAGTATTGATTTTGCTTCTATATGGCACTATTTGATAGACTTAATTCCTAGCCAGTGTAGTTTATAGTAGAAGAACACGTAACTTATATCACATTTAATTAAAAAATTAAATTTTAGATGGAATATTTCAATCAACTAATTCAAATTGTTGTGTTTTTGCAGCCATAATTATTGTCATTGTGCAGCTTCCGTCACGAGATGCTCATCAAAGAATTGTAAGTTTTAATCATTTGGTTTCTTTCAAATGTTTATTTGGTTTCAGTGCTTATAAGCTCCAGTCTTTAATGGTTTCACCCTGAAAGGATAAGCATTTCGATTTTATTTTGTCAGTTTATAAGCGTTCAAGTCATTTCTAGTCGTTGTGATAGTTTTTAATTCTTATCTGCTTTTGTTACCAAGTGGTTGTTGAGTAAAATCTTCACGTATAGAAACATAAAAGGTAATTTATAGTAATGGATATAATGGAATAATGGATAGGTTTAATTTCCACTTAAATTTCTTAACAACTCAACTCCTGGATGAAAGCTCACAGACAAAAGCTGGTCATTTGCCTTTCTCTGTGTTCATCCATACAAAAGAGACTGGGCTTATCGGGAATGTATCACTCGGTCACTTACGTTAGCAATTAAAGTTTATTTCCGTAATTAAACACCAGAGTACTAATAAAATGTTTCCATTGTGGTTTATACCATTTGCCTTATTATTATATCTAATAAACGATTTTTATTTATCTCTTTTGTTTGTTTGAGACAAAATCAAGCATGCACGTTCTCAACTCCAGACACTTAATTTATCCTTTATTGACTGTATAATACAAAGGCAAGTCTAGTCTCTTAGTATTTCATATTCTATACATCACTCTCTTTACGACACATATCAAACCTACAGCAAACAAAGCCTACTTTCTTCATGACTTACTTTAGTTCGTTCTGTTGAAGTTATTAAATTCTTGCGTGCGTTATTCGTAGATTTCATAGGATAAAGCACATCAATAAGTTATTAATCAAGGTTACTTCTAGTGTCCATTCTTAATTAATTTTATTCTTTATTGCAGCCGAGTTGTGATGCCCCTCACCGTCGAGGAAGTAAGCCGATTTTTAATATATTAAAGTGATGCATATACATCACATAAGTTGTCTGTCATTGATGTTAGGTAATTAAACTAGACATTATATGGTGCATTGTCATTAAATCTGCATCTTAATCCAAATTATAATAGCAGCTGACTGAAAAATGAGGGACTATTAATCTGTAATTTTCCGCGTGGATTTTTTATTGTCCAAATAAATTCTGTGCATACGTCACTGCTGTTAATTAGCAATGTTTTTAAATTAGATCTGAAATTATGATTGAAACTAATTTAACTACAAATAAACTGGATGAAAGAGTATACAGCCTACCATTTTTTTTAAATTTCATAATGGAAAACGGAAAACTAAGAAATATTTGAGCAACTTTATAGTACTCGTAGTTTTCCTTATATGTAAAGTTCTTACGGAAAGGAAAAAAGTTGGACAGACAATCGGGAATTCTTAATTTGGTAAGGTACCTTAATATTCTGTTCTTTACTCTATTTCAGTACCAGATTGGACAACTGTATTCCGTGGCGGAGGCTAGTATGAATGAAACCGGAGGAGGTGAAGGTATTGAAGTTGTTAAGAATGAACCCTTTGATAATCATCCTCTTTTAGGAGGGCGATACAGTAAGGGCCAATACACGTACAAGAAGTACCATTTGGCTAGGTAATTATTTACTTCTTTTTTGGAGTACCTAACACATTCTTATTGATTTCTCATCCGATCACTGTGTATTGATTATTATTTGTGTCTTTAGCAAAGTGCCAACGTTTATTCGCATGTTGGCTCCAAAGGGATCTATGGAAATCCATGAAGAAGCTTGGAATGCTTACCCGTACTGTAGAACAGTCATTACCGTAAGTATTTTCTTTTCGATTTAAAAAAT
>JAAAYG020016946.1:2764-20341 GCA_009936455.2 Tomocerus minor
GTGCTATTAATATTGTAACTGTAAAAAGGGAAGGATGAATATTAGAGTAATTGCGTATTGTTAATGAGTCTGGCTTTGTGTGTGTGTGTGTGTTGTGCCCAGAGCCTTCACTCTGTAGTGATATAGGCGAACCTCATATAACACACAACACACAGTCTGGCTTTAGTTCTCTGTGTCAGACTCGTGGAAGAAAAAAAAATAGCTAGGTATACATAAGATGGGATTAAGAACGGAAGACTAAATGCACTGTTTCTGGTTTGCTAAGATGTTTATCTTTAAATTACTAATGTCTTTCCGCTTAAGATGATGCATAAAAGGAAATGAAAATATCCTGAGGATTTGGCTACGAACACAAACGACAAGATTTAATTATACTATGACAGTTTACAACACAAAGTGCCTTGTATACAGTAACCTTATCTATTTATGACTATATGAATGTGGCTTTTGAGTGCTATGCTTAAAGACAACAACTTTCGAGTACACACGCAGCTGAATTTCGCCTTGTTCTTTACGAGTGTCTGAGTCCTCTGATACTTTAATGAATCTCGACTCTTTATACTCGACCATAAAATGTTTGCACTAACTTCGGCGTAATTACTGTGTATTCTGTATGTTATTATTATGTAGTCTTAATAGAAAGGCAAAGCGAGGCTTAGTGAGTCACACAGTGAATTCGACGAATGTAAACAGCATGAGAAGAACACTCGAAATAACCACGACAAGTTTATGTTTGCTTAGGTTTGTTTGTGTGAGCTGTGATCATGTTCGCGAAGTTAATACATTAGGGATGCAGATACAAGTGCAAGTGGCAGTACTTGTAGTCGGTCGGAAGCTAGCATAATAGAAAAACATAATATTGGTGCAATTGTGTGTGGTTAGTCGTCTCTATTGATTTAAGCAAATACGGAGTCTCGTTCTAATTATATAGGTATGCTTCTTTATGAGGTTGCCCCTGAAGTTGCTCAAATTGTAATCTGCTGTGGTTAATGGTTAATACTTTCCCTTCCCTCCTACCAAAATCCATCATCTAAAACACTTTAATTAATTCACGAGAATATCTACTGTGATAAAATCTTTAACTTGGCTCAATATCTCTCCTATACCGCTATGTTTACAACTTCTCTCTCGATTCTCGGTCCTCATGCGACACTCTATTTTTGCATATATTTTACATTTTCGTGAAGGAATTTTCAAATACTTTTTCAGGAATTATTGCCTAATAGAGGTTAAGTGCATTTTAACAATTTCGCAATCGTTTTGTAAGCATATAATGAGGGAACTGTTATACACAATGGTTCTTCTTGGTAATTATAATGGTGCTGTCAGACCATTATGAGTATTATTATTCCTCATTTTTTCAATTTCCTTGGTTTTCCAATAATCATCCACTAGCTTTGAGTGACATATCTTGAAAGTGCCATACTATGTTAAAAAGGAATCACTTGTAAAAGTATGCTCTCAATAGCAATAATAGCATATAGGATTGAATTATGCTAATTCCCCTTGTCTGAAATGTTTTTTGTCTTTTATCATTCTTTAATTCAGCAATGTCTGTTTTGCTATTTGATTTCTAAAGCGATTTTGCGTGGGAAATTCTTGGAGAGAAAAATTAATCAAATTCAGCTGTCACGGCCCACGAAGTTTAATATACATTGAAATATGTAGCTCATAGCCAACATAGTAAAATGGTAATAGCTAGCATAGTAATAATATGTTCCCATTCAAAGCTGGATGTCTCATGTACGTAGGTGGACTAGCACCACTCCAGTGAAATGGGAAATGTTCGACGCAACATTTTGAGCTGAAGGTGAAGTGGAATGTCTGAAAGACCTTGGAGAAAGTCCGTGCATAGTGCTTTCTCAAGAAATAGCCATAAAATTATAAAATGTAGTATCATTGGAATCATTAGAGCACACTCTTGCAAATCTCGATAGAGGAAAATATTTTTTACGAATATGAACATTAAGTCACGCCAAAGGCTCGGATTTGGAACTGTCAGATACTCCATTAACTGGAATGATCCTCAGAGCTTTATCGATGCTTTGATAACGTGATCGTTTATACTGTTAGTAACTCGTGTTGTTAGTTATCATCAGCAATTACAGGAAATATTTGTTATATCAGTGGCATACTGAAATATCTGTCGAAGAGAATTACCAAATTCCGAAAGTATGTACATATGACCTTCTGTAAGACAGAATCAAAATTGTGGATACGTTCTGGACAATCATTGCTTAAATATATTATTCGCCTTTTCGTTTTAAGTCCCCATGTATAACAACCTTCAACGGAGACATTTTGGCAATTGGAAAAAATGAAAGTCATTTATGATTCAGAGCAGGAAATGGGTAGAAGTGCAATCATCACCATTTCCGAACACGTGCTCATTGCAATTCAAGTGCATTCGGACTTTTTCGAGGACAGGTTGTAGAGAAATGATAGA
Organism: Tomocerus minor; assembly: GCA_009936455.2. Classification (NCBI taxonomy): domain Eukaryota; kingdom Metazoa; phylum Arthropoda; class Collembola; order Entomobryomorpha; family Tomoceridae; genus Tomocerus; species Tomocerus minor. Next base: position 5,211 of record JAAAYG020016946.1, read on the forward strand.
ACTTAAAAGATAAATCTTTGTAGGTACTTTTCTTCGATACATTTATCAAGTTCAAAATAAATTAGAGCAAGGTAGAACCAAGGTGTCGCATATGGATTACCTTGGTACCTTATGCACAAAATCATTCAATAGAGAATACCTTTCAGAATTTATGAGCATGCAAAATTACCCGGTTTTTCCACAGCAGTGTATTTATTAAAGGCTTTTTCCATGGAGGAATAGACTAAAGTCGATTTTGTCATTCTTTGACCTAGGATTTAGAAATTATGGCGTATGCACTATTCGTGGTTCGGCAATGGGCAATATATTACTGGAAATAATATGTGTATGCACATTGGGGCCATCAATACATATTCTTCGTCATATGGAATACCTCATTGCGCGCTTAAGTACCACATTTTTCATTCCCCTGCAACTTGCTTTCAAATTAATGGGAAATCTTGCACAGGAAAGTGACGTCCAATATCTTACACTCACAACTTACACTAAACAATCTTCCAGCAGTTTGAGTATTTGTACTTGCTCAATTTATGAAATTTAAAAATAGAAGTTTCGTCATTACTCATAGCACAAAATCATTTTTAGCGATACTTACAGCTAAGTCCATAGTTTAGGACTACTGACATATTATTAGAAGGTACTGAATTAGAAGACATTATATGAATGATAGTGATCTAGTGTAGCGCGTGTCATAATGTCACATCAAAGTTTTGCTTTGGTATTATTGTTCAGTATGCCCTGTCAATTTTTTCGTTTTATATTTTGGTTATGTCAGAGTTGATACCAGGTATTCTCGAGCAACATTTGTATTCTTGTCCAGATGATTGGCATATCTTTCATTGGATACCTATACTCAAACCGCATAATAGAATTTGGACAGTCAAAAACTTAGTTCTCACCTTTGAAGATACCAATAAGGTAGATTTTGCTGTCATGCAGTTCAAGTTCATAGCTATGCACCACCTGCACCTGTCATATTGACGAAACCACTACTTGCTTGCACTTAGTAATTTACAGTTTCGGTACGCAATTGAAGAACGAGTAAATAACTTTCATGTAAAATGTCCAAAGGATTTTCATATGAAATTTAAATGCGGCGATGCATTACACCCTAGCATTACGAGTGCATAATATCGAGTAATATACTCCTCTGTTGTAAGACAGCTGGATAGGAGATCAGATCAAAGATCTCAAAGGAGTATTAATTAATAAACAAATGTTAGATTCTCGTAATATGAGATTGTCGGAATTGGGACGATCGATTATAATGCAGTCTTTACCGTGACCACCAAAACCTATTACTGGTATTACGGATTCTTGTAAAATCATTGCCACTAACCATGTAATGAGAATGACGGAATGTAAAAATACCAATTCATACAGTACCTTACTGAGAAACATTGCTAGACTTTTATTGTGAAATGTGCAATGGGTATGAAGTTGAAATGTAAAGATACAGAAGCGATACCAAAACAAGTGTGGATGACAAGCCTGAGGACAGCATTTTAGCCATTTCCAAATAAATTGGAGTGTGAGTCAGTGATAAGTACGTTAATCATAAATGACGGAGAGGTGTGACCCTGTTATAACAGCATTACATATACACTGCCGATATGAATTTCTATTTATGTTGTTTATGGAAATAGCACAAGGTTTTATGTAATTGAAAATGAAATCCAAATTATTTATTTATTCCATCGTTCAAGTTGAATGACGTGTCAAACATTGGCAATTACAAAAATGCTATCAGTTGGCCACTTTCTCTTTATGGTTTTGCTGTCTCAAAGTCTCAATGTACACATATGTCATATCCAATTCCAAATATTCCGCATTCAATGTCATTGCAACGCGTTCATTCGCAAGGCTTTCACCATCCTTTCATTTTGTGTCTGTTGGAGAAAGTACTTTGAAAGATTGAAGGCAGGCAGCCTGGCACTACCTGGAAGCTTTCACTAATATCCTCGTTATTTATAAGGATATAACATTTTACAAATAGCTCTAATTAATACTGTATTAGCTTGTACGGATGAAACAAAAGTATTCCACAGATGTAACAACGAATAATAACGAATACTTTTTTGTTACCTACGCGGTATGTCTACAGGAAATCAAGAATTAAGTGCAATGAGCATGCGATTGCTGATCATCATATGAGGTTTAATAATATCGTGATTAATTAGTGGGTTTCTAACATTGAAATGCAATTCAAAAATTAGCACTTTTATCTAGAGGTAGATACAGTTGGTTAGCGAATGTTGTCATTTAAATGCAAGGGCTCTATAATGCAACGCAGGGGTATTGCAAATACGCAACCGACAAAAGTAGAGTCAACTATTCGAAATGGTTATTTATTTCAAAGTGAATATGGCTATAGTATAATAGTACAGTAATGCTGAAAAAAATAACGAAATGTTGAATACAGGAGAACATCCCTAGTTTGCATTGAAATTATAATTTACATTAAGCAAACAATAATCACGTGTTGTTTACCCTGCTTCTAAAATGTTGCAAATACTTGTACCTTACTCTGAAATGTATGAACTATACAATGGATTTGCGGTTTAGGTAAGCCCTAAACCGCATGTGTCACTAATGATCAGCCTAGTCATTATAATATGTTTTGTCTCAAAGCAACATTATTGGGAACATTCAATGAAGTTTCCAAAAGTCACGTTTCTGTGAACTCACCTCATTAAATTCGTTTCTTTATCCATGCGGAAGTAGATTTCCTCTACAGATTTAGTGTATTATACCGCCGCAAGTGACAGAAACTGCGTATCTACGAGGATCATTTCTGAATGCATGGATGGTGCACCTTTCTCCGTACCTGCATTTGTTATTGGCATTGTCACAGGCAGGTGTGGTCGTTACACATGAATAACATTCTCTCTCAATACGGGTATTAGTGATACGTAGATTATTAGCCTATCCTTCAGGTACATACTTTTGTTTGTCATCTGTGGCATTCATTCAAGGCTGTTGAAAATTAATCATTCATATTATTACAAAGATTTAGTCAGGCTTCGGACTATGCTTCGAACTACCGATTCTATGATATGTGTAGCATTGAAGCAAACTTTTTCAATAACCTCGAAAACCAGGTGTAAAATCCTGTTGACGATTTCCTACGAGATCTTGAAGGAGGGGTGACACCTTTGCAAAATCGTGACTTAAGGAAGCTTACAGTGGAGTACTGAGATATACATTTTTGAAACTAGCCAATATTTTTGAAAACAAAAGCCTCAATTTTTTGGAGTACGGGGGGGGGGGGGGTTGTAATGCATTGGGAAAATGTATTAACTTTTTCTTAGATTTTGAGTTGTAAATATTTTATTAGCTCCATTGAATTTTTTCTGCTTTTTTTCCATATTTTCTCCAAAATTCTGTACGCTGTCTTTGTCTACAATAACTTGAGTAAAATAGTCAAACTAAAGAATCATTACTCGAAACTCACAATTATGTTGCTGGTATATCATAAAAGTACATACTCTACCAATTAATCTGCCAATATGATAGTTTCATTTTTATATAGTTTTCCCAGATTTAATATCTGGCATCATCATATGTCTGAAATTATGCACTACCTAATATATATAGGTAGCGTATCACAGTTCAAGGTGTTTACAATTACACATGATTACACATACACGTGTTTTGCAATTGATTTAAAGGAATACAGAGTTTTTTTATTTTAGATTTTGTTGGCACCTAGTCATTTGGCATGAAAAGGACAAGTACCTTATAGTGTCATTGAATGACACCAAAAAATAGACAGAATTATACTTTAGATTTTTTCGCGGCCAGCTTGTCATGGCCTAGCCTCGAACATTTCCTAGCCTTGAAAAACCTTTATGTATCCTTTATGTATTTTAATCGTGTATAAAATCCCTGGCCGGGACGAACACGCCGGCATAATATTGATTAATAGTCAATTAACTTTCCTATTCTTAGAATTCCTGGCATTTGAGTGCTTAGCAAATATCACGTCATTTTGAGACCTGAAAGGATTGAAGATAACAGGTAGAATTGCTTTAATAAACTACATGCTAGCTAGGCCATATAGCCAAATTTAAAAATCCGTCAGTGTATGGACTGTTGGTACTATTAGTAAGATAATACTCACGCACACCCTTTTTATTTGTCTCTGTGTCCATTAGGGACTAAGTAGGATGAAGGATGATGATTCAATGAGCATTGATTTTCTTGTTGGGTGTCTCTTTGTAATGTTTGTAAGACGATTCTTATGTACTATGCCTTTTCAAAGAGTCTTAGAGTCTTAGAAACAAGATAGTATTTGTATTATTTTTATTTAATCAAGCGAAGGGTTTGTGTGATGTGACTGAAAACATCTCTTCGCGTTTGCTATTATGTCGGAAATCTGTGTGGCGTGACTTTTTGTTATCTTCTGAGTCCCTTCTTAAATTCCTCATGAGATTCGCGTAGAAAGGACACCAGTTTCACTCACCACTCCACAGAAAAGCTTAGAATCTTGTACCGAGAAAATAATGCGACCTAAATCTTCTTAGACTAGCGTTTTCTACCGCTGGGTATTATATGGTATTGTATTTCCTCGTTTCATCTTTCACGTGGTGGGTGACAACTAACCATCTAAATTGGTAGAAATGAGGACAGGGAGAGAAAGAATAGTCTGGAGTTCTTGAATAGAGAAGACACGAACAAACAAAACGGACATTGCGACATGACAGGACTCCATTTAGGGTTTTAAATTACACAATGAGATGTGTCACTGCCTTCTGGTCAGTAAACCTTGAAATCTTGTAGTTATTAAAACAGTAAACAACTTCGTGTAGCCAAAATTCCTACCTACCTAATCCTAACGACTCAGATACATGACAAAAGTAATTACAAAGAATGAAGATTTAGACGTTCCATGATTCCATGCTAGGCAAGTATTCATTTAGAATTAACTAGTAGAATTTTCTGCGCAGACACAATAACTATAAACATGTGCACTATAAATTTGTTTTTTTTTGATTGATAATCTTTCTTAGAAGTCATATAGCGTTCTTATTCTTGCAATTTCCGTTATTTTTATGTACCCAGGACTATGAACCTTCCCTGCCCCTACGTAATTGAAACACTACGTAAATATGTATGTGTATTCACTCACTTGAGCAAATGTTGTCGTTAGAATAGAATGCAAAATATAAACGAATCCGACAGATCAATACGCATGCTACTTGAACATAGGCAGTATAATTTTCATCATTTCGCACAAGACATAGAGCAAGTCACAGCCAGAGGCAAAGTTACATCATCATTGTTGCGTTGAACTCTGTATATCTGAACTACATTTTCTAATTTATTGCGCAATATTCACAGCTAAGTAAATGTGTGCACTGTTAAGCAACCAACACTAAACACTTCTTCCATTCCAATATTTTGTCTTCCATTGATATTTTAATAAATTGCATATAGTTTAGTTTTGTGGTGATTTGTTATTTTGTTCACGGTATGATGAATTTAGTTGTGAAACTACTCTTGAATATATTCAAACACTTCAAAGTTGTTGGTTGCGAATCGTTTTTTATTTTTCTCCTCTGATATAATGCATGGCAATAACTTCCAGATCACGCTAGTCCTTTGAGTATACTTTTACGACCTCTTGACAACTATTAAGCGACAGCTCTATGGTAGGAGGTGCTGGAAAACTTTCAGCCATCTCTCCATGTGTCCATTGATCCACTTTATACTGATGAGGCACTTTCCAAATACTAATGACAATTAATCCCAGTTTATCGAATCGCGGAATTGAATTTTGAAAACGTAAACAGAAAAAGGATTCTTATTTTTCTGTAGATATCTCGGACTAACTTTTCCGACAACATTCCTGGTTTCTAGCAATTTGTCTGTGTAATCCAATCGTTGTGGTTGGTAGTACTAGGAAAGGGAATTTATTTTCTCGCCGCAAATAAATACATGCAAAGGAATTGGAATGACAGCTAATAACGCCGTAAGGCAGGTGATGGAAAGTTGTTCGCGTTTGGTTAGATGCGAATGGAGAAAGCTCATCATCATGGTGAAAGTGAAATGAAAGGTTTGTCTGGCACCTATACTCTCTATATTTATGCTATCTGACTTCCTTAGGAATCTATTTTGTAACAATATTTGTCTCCTGCGTCAATACCGGAATCGAAGAAACAATTATCTCAAGTGCATGTAAATATGTCTATCAGTTATCAAGTATTTTCAATTTCAACCAATTTATAATTAAGGATATGAAAAGCAAACTAAACAATATATACGTTAATGACGCACTATGTAAAAATCCCTCAATCGCGGAATATGCAAGAATACAATTCAATATTTGACGTAAAACCATAAAAATGTTTCTTTGCTCTATTTACAAAGTTTACCATAAAATACTCAATTTCTTCGACACACTGAATTTTGACTTTGTTAGTACTCACTTTCAATTATTAAACATTCACGTCGCGATCCATGGGGAAATCATATCTAAAAACCTGTTCTACTAAATATCCATGAATCGATTTTATTAAACATCAAAACATATAGCGTCGTTTTCAGCGAGAAATCTCCCGTAGCGTTTCATGGGTTGGTTGTAGCTGTGAAATATTCTGGTAAAATTCTCATTTGGAGTGGGCCTCCCTCCAGATATTGTTTTCAAAACGAATCTGATCTCAATGCAATGTGATAAATATTTCCAGGACTTATTTGCAAATGCTGCGACTGGAACTACATAGTTTTGCATTCATAATTGGTAATTATGGAAGATGAGAGTGTAAATAAGAGTTGCCTATGTATTCTGTGTACGAATATAAAGTTCGTGTCCGAATATTAAGTGATGAAAATGATATGGTATCTACTTTTAGCTTTCATGCAACAATATCCAGGATGATGCTATTTCAGATAGTGTCGCGGATTGAATGGTAATTTTATGTTATTGAAGACTGTGAAGCTATGAGTTCTGAGAATTCATTTTGTAACTAATTAAATGCCTGATTGGTAGTGCGATATTTGAGTGAATGTATTATTGAATATGTTGCCGAATATCTGGTACATTTTAGAGAGAATCATGTCGTAATTAATAGAGATGGGAATCAACACAAGTGGATTGAAGCAAAGCACATTTACTGTTTATTGTTCCTTGTTCTCATTATGTTTTACAGATTTGAATCTAAAGCAGAAGCTTCACCTTATAATTTATTACTCTATATAATAACAACAATATTTGTATAGACAGACTACGACATTATTAAATGCAAAATCCATATTTCACTTTTTTTACTTAAGATTATGTTAGCCTTGTAAATTACAGATGCATGTAATTTTTGTCTGATACCTTGTCTGTGTGTGTAATCTACATTTCCTATAACATTTATATTTGTTGACTGGTGAAAGTTACAGAATCATAGGTAATATTAATTAAAATCACAGTGAATGGCATTAAGTTACATAATTTACTTATACATTTTAGACAAACTGTGCTAATAATGCAACAAGTGATAGTGAAAGTATTTCTGTTCTAAAGACTACAAACAGCAAATCTACAAATTATACAGCAAAAAGTAAACAGGAGGAATTAATCATTTCTTAGTTTGCAATTTTAATAAGAATTGAAATCAGGTTAAATAGATATACAGCTTGAGAGTAAATGAATTCATTTTCTTCAAAAACCTTGTCCGAGTTCCTTCTTTTGACTTTAATCAATATGTTTAAACATCAACATTTAATTATATCTATGTACTCTCCTTATATTACATGACATGTTGATTATTTTTGGATACCTACGCGCACTGTCTATCAAGAATCTTATTGTTAGTATTGTAAATATGTAAGTAGCTATATTTTTTAGCAATAATTTGTAGTATAATTAGATTATTTATATTTATTTGGCTTATGGCTTGGCTTACTCTGGTTGTGACTTGACTCACAGTTACTTCAGTATACATCAAGATTAAAATTCATTAGTATTTAATAGCATAATTTACTTGGCAATAATTATTTATACCTTGTTTAGACTCTAAAATTCTGATACCTATACACATTACACAGATTGATTTTTAAAAAATTTACAAGCTACAGCAATAAAAAAACATTAATAATAATTACCAGTCTATATAGAAGTGAAAGCAAATTAATATAAATAGCTAATAATAATTATTATTAAATTACTGATAATTTAAAAAGCCCTGATAAAACTGATAAGAGTAAAACAATTTCATGCTATGAAATGATATTATAGGCTATGGGTAAAAGACAATAAAAAGACATAATATATTTGTGTTGTAGGACTAGCAAAGTAGCAAAATGCTTTAGTAATACACATCAAAAGGATACAAATGTATTCCCTGCTTTTCTACTCTAAAAGACAAAGCTTAATTCTAGTCCGTAGTAATAATAATATTATAAAGTATGTATTTTAGTATGACAAAAACTGCCGAGTGTTTCAGTAAATGTAAAAACATGTAAATGGAAAATGCACAATAACAATAATTTAAAAATATGGAATAATAAAAGCATGAAATGCTTTTGTTTCAATAGAAAGAACAGTAACGAAAGAGATGATATAAAATTACAATTAGATTAAGCTAACACTAGCCTTTACGATTATGTTACAACATTATGCTTCTAACATATATTGTCTACTCCACATCCCTGTCACATAACATAGAATTTCTATGGAGCAGGCAGTAACAACAATAACATTAACAGCCAACAAAGTGTAAAAACAATAACTTATATGATTACGCAATAGTAGTTCAGTACTATATAGTACAGAGTAGGATAACTTACGTTCTTACCACATCCATTTATTATAGTATACCATTATGTAGTATCTGCATTTATGTAGATAGAGCTATTAAATTTTACTAATAATTAGTTGTATTGTATTCCTATTTGTATTGTAGTTGTAGTAATTCAGTAGAATTAAGTTGCTTTATGTAGATGCATACTATTTATAATTAGGTAAATATAATAATAAAGATTTAGCAGTAGTACATTTTGGTAGCCTATACAGAGTATGGGCTATAATGCATGTTTATATTAACATAGGCATTTGTATGTAGACATACAGAATTGGAATTTTCTAAAGCATCCATACATGGAGTATCCACATCCGCTAAAGATTTCTCCACTATTTTATGTCCATGATATTATTTCGTTTGGGAGTTTACTTCATTCATTTTGCATTTGTTTGCAGTAGAGACGAGGCAGGGCAGGGGCAGGACAAGACCAGAGCACAAATACACGTACATATTTATTTATCCACAGATAATTTATTTTTTAGCGTTTGGGGTTTCAAATTTCAAATCCCTCTCTACTTTCACTTCGTATGTCTCTACTGATCTCCTACTGATTACTTTTATGTTCAAAGGGAACATAGAACACGTATACATTTATGTATCTCTATTGCAAAGACGAGAAAACTTACGTACGGACATATACAAATACGAGCTAAAAGTGGAAATGGGTCAAAGAAAGACACGATAAATTAGAGCTGAATAGAGCAGTCAACTGAAATTGGGAATACACAAGCGGACCCTACTATTAATATCATGGCCATACATTACCAATGTATTTTATGTTTTTCGTGGGCTTGAGCCCTGGTCCTCGTCGGGATCCTTTGATTTTGCTAATGTTAGACAATAAGATGCAATTACTTTATATGCTGAACATATCTTAACATTTTCAGTATCTACTTTTAACTATATCTATATTATAGTTTATATACTATTGTAATTTGTATACTATACTAGCACTTAATATTTATATAGACATTTAAAAGCTATATCCAATCTTCTATTACTTAGGAGCTATGATAGTCTACTGCTTTCTCCTTCCAACTATAATATGCAACTTAATAATATTATTGTTGTTCCTAGTTTTAAGTATAGCTACGTAGAATGTATGAAGTTTTGTGGCTTAATAGCTGGAACAGTAGAGTTTACTATAACATCATAAAATGTACTGATTGTACATACAGTAATAATAAAAGGATCCAGAGTTGTACTTGTATAGGACACAAGTTCTGTTACAGAAATATAATAAAAAGAAAGTAACTAGAAAGTAGTGAAAGTAAAGGATGCATAGATATATCCCTAAATTATATAATACATGCATTAGAATAATATGTTAGGTATATTCCTTAGGTACTAGGTATAACAATGAAGGGGCTAGTCTATTTTTTGGTAGTTTCGTGTGTCTGTATTATTGCACAGGGGTTTCAGCTCGTTCCGGAGCTTCGGTTTCAGTGGAGGAGACAAGACTGTGGCCGGGGCAGTAGAACTTTTTATGAGCATTGAAAGTAGATAGGTAGTTGAAGGGGATATTGCAGGACTTGCAATATTTAACTGCACACGGTTTCTCTTTCTTCTGAATGGCGGGGAGAGGGCCGAGATCTTCGTCAGACGACGAGCGACTAGAGCATTTCCTCGTCTCGTTATTTTCATTTTCACTCCCACTGTGACTTTCACCGCCACTTCCGCTTCCTCCGATCCCATTCACTGTTAAATTGCCGCCCGCACCCGAGTTCTTAGTCTTAGTGTTTGTCGTTTTACGGTTGTTGTTCATGCTACTGGGATTCCCGTTGTTATTGTTGGCTAAATTATTTGTTGTTGGAGGAGTTGTTGTTGTTGAGGAAGGAGGGAGAGGAGGATTTGAATGTAGAGTGACTGCCAAGTCATTGGAGGATGAAGACTGGGAAGAAGATTCGTTGTGATTTTGTGTGTGCAGATGTTGGGGACTCACGGCGGCGGAGGCAGCAGCTTTAGCGCTGCTCACGCTGATGCTGACTGAGGAAACAAAGTCAGTGGAGCACTTTGAGTTTGAGTTAGAGTCCCGAGAGTCTGCTCCATTAACTTCTTCCGGTGGACTTCTCACGCTCATTGTTGAAGAAGAATTTGGATGGGAGGAGGAGGAGGCCAGGGCGGCGGCAGAAACAATCTCATCTGCACACTCCTCGGATATTTTATGAACCAATTTCATATGGCGGACGACGTTTCCCTTGTACGATGAACTGTAGTTACACAAGTGACAAAAGTGAAGTCGATTGTTATTTTCCAGTTTCTCGTTTGACATGTTCAGTTCGGCCGGGGACATGGGAGCAGAGGAAGAGGCCGTAGATCCTTTTCCAGAGCGAGGAGAATGATTTACTCGCTCCGGCTCTTTTTCCAACTCCGCCCGGTGCGGAGAGACGTTGTTCCGATGGTTTTGATCCGGTGACGGGATAGTAAGAGCTGGTGGAGGAGCCGGTGGGACTTGAGAACTTATCGCAGCTCCTCTGCTCGCTGAACCACCCGCTGTGTTATTGGGTTCCGGGTCATTTGCTGTGATACAGGTGATATACTCTCCTTCTTGAATGTCTGAGACTCTCTTGTCGAAATGCATGCGGATGTGAGTTCGCATCCCTCTCAAAGTATTTCCACGGTAGCCACAGAGGAGACATTTAAAAGCTCGGATTCCAGTATGAGACTCCAGATGCTTTTGTGCAGCGCTAACTGTCGGACTGTAGATATCACAACAGGGACACTTCCAGGCCATTCCTCCAGAATTCGAGTTGGAGGCTCCAGAAGAAAGTGAGCTAGCACAACTGGAGCCATTAGAGCCGTTGCAAACTCGACTGTGTGATCCCATTTGATCTTCTGGGATGGCCAGTTTGCATTTCCCACACTTCAAGAAACCCTTGTTATTGTTATTAGTGCTAGTTTTGTTTTCACTGCTAGTTTTCAACTCTGTCTGGTTAGTGCAGCTGTTATTGTTGTTTTCACAGCTGTTCAATCCCCCCCTCTTCGTGCAATAAAATGCCTGATGAGTCTGGAAGTTGTCCAGTGTGCTGAACTTAACACCACACTGGAGACAAGGGTACTGAGAACCAACTCCGCTCATTTTCTCCTTCCCGTTGCTTTCTTTGGCGTCTTTAGGGCTAGAAATTGGTGATATTGACAAAGGAGTTGTGATTGCCATTGGGGATTTTACTTTTGACTTTGATAGGTTAGCCGACTGGGAGTCGAGAAGAGGAATAGCAATCTCTGCAGAAGAGTCAGGAGATTTTCTTTGCAAATTGGAATTGGTTTGAGAGCGAGTTGATGCATTAGAACCTGATGACTTGTTTTTATTCTGATGAGGAGCCACGGGAGTCGGGCATGATAATGGACTGAGAGACTCTTCAACTTCTGCCTCACTGCGAGCAGGAGAGGAGCATGATGACATTCTCGACTGAGATTGACTCTCCTTCCCGCCGTGAACACTTTCCCTTGATGGTGATTTCAAATTAGGAGCTATTGAGCCCGAAGATGTCTGTGCGTTCCCGAGTCTCGCTGCGCAATAATATTCTTTGTGCACCAGATAATTTTCATACTTGTAGAAAACGATATCGCACTCGATGCATTTGGAAACGCCGCGTTTGGGTGGAGGAACCTGTTGTGTCTGCTGAGTCTGTTGCTGTTGTTGCTGCTGCTGCTGCTGCTGAGCCAGAGACTGTTGTTGCTGTTGTAATGAGTGCTGTAATGAAGCGAGATAAGTCGGTTCTAAGAAGCGCATTGCAAGCTCTGGAGTCAGGGCAGACAACATCGCAGGATTAAAGTTGAGGTTGAGACCAAGTGGTGAGCCAGCAGCGGATCTTGAGTTTAATAAAACTTGGGGATTAAGTTTGGCCAGACTTTCGTTGAGTTCCGGTGGATTTGACATTAATAGTTCTGCAAGACTCTGACTAGTGGCACTGGTCAGAATGGCTCCGCCAGGAAGTTGTGTAGCTATAGGGCTCATTTTCCCTCCACTGCTAATGCTCCCACCGCCCCCACGCAATTTGCTCATCTCCAGCACGGAATAATCCACACCTCCGGAGCCTTTCTTGTTATTTGCCAAAGCTGCTGGAGAGGAGTTGGAATTCATCATCATCATCATCATTGCGGTCTTACTATTGACTTGTTGGTTAATTCCTCCGTGCGATGGGCTTTCGTCTCTGTCCCTACCCGAGGGAGATCCTCTGCTTAGCATCCCATTGATTTTCGGTTCGCACAAAGCTGGCGGGGTCGAGCACGAGCTACTAATTGAAGTGGATGAAGGTCGGGGTGTTCTCTTCCCGCCACTTCCGCTCCCACTCCCCACAGACAATCTTTCTGAAGGACTGCTCAGTTCTCTCTCGCGATGAAAATCCAAATGGGCCAAGGAGGATGCAGTTCCGTTCCCAATGCCACCACCCAACATATGACCGTGACTGCCCATACCCACTCGACTCAGGGCCACTTCCCTATTTTCCTTTTCCTCGTCTGCACTTATCCGTTCTTTTTTTGGCTGGATGTTTCGCAGAGTGAGATCAATTGCAGGCATGCTTTCATCACAGACGCTGTCCTCGTTGTAAGTCTCTGCGTCAGCTTCTGCATCAAGATCCATATCTGTGTCGATAGGTTCCTCTTTCTCTTTCAAAAATGATTGCACCACGGGAGTTTTAGCACCTCCACTCGTTGAATTACGCCGATGATTGTTTACAATGTTGCCAACACTTGACTCGCTCTGAGAGGACTCTGCACTGTTGGATTGGTTCCGAGGGACTGAACATATTTTCCTAATGATATCTTTTGGGTCATTGAAAACAGACTGGGATTGACTATTTGGCGACAGACTGCTATTCCCATTTGAATTAGCTCCAGCGTTCGAATTCCCAGTCGCCGAGAAGCTATTGTGCATGAAGTGCGAAGACATCCCTCCGCCCCCGCCTCCGTGCGATTGAGATGGAGAGGGAGAGGGTGGTGGCATTGGCATTGGCATTGGCATGACTGTGGCGGGGAGACCATGAACACTCCCGTTCGGCAGAACAACTAGAGCATTTTGAGATGGCAGAACATTTCCTGGCAAAATACTGGCCCCTTGAATAAAGCAGTATGGCACGATAATCACGGGATTTGTGGGCAGAATGACAAAGGGTTGAGGAGGCATGGGTCCGGGTGTTGAAATCGGACTTCCTTCCGGAGGCAATGGAGATCCCGATGTTTTCCGTATCGGAGTCACTGTGATACCCCCTCCAATTTCTACTCCTTGTTGCTTCGCAATCGGCGGACCACCAGGAACGACTGTCGCAGCGGCCACTCCAGAGCCGCTTGTTTGTTGGGTCTTGAGCACGTGTCTTGTACTGCAGTAATACTGCTTGTGAACTCGGTAGGTTTTGATTGATGAAAATTGGATGTCGCAATCTTGACAGTAGCGCTCCAATGCATTCACACCTTCTGACAGATTCTTGTTTACTCCGATATTTGAACTATTTGAATTATTACTGTTCGCCGACGGCCCTTGCTCATCGTTTGAATTATTTGACAGTTGGATAGCTGAGATCGGTGGTCCGGAATGCATTCTCATATGTCTATTCAGACTCACTTTCTTGTCGGCGCTGTACGAGCAATAAATGCAAGAGTACAGCTTCCCTGTCTTCATGTTTTTACCAGGATTGCTCCCAATGCTCTCAGAAACACTTCCAGCCAGACCCCTTGCAGTTCCCGAGAGCTCACTGCATTCTTCGGCTCCGGCCTCTCGCTCTTCTCCAGAACTTTCCCGTTCTCGCTTCTTGCCTCCTCCGGTGCCAGTTTGAGATGACGCTGTCCCCGACTCTCCTTTACTGTCACCATCACCATCATTTTTCTCTCCGTCTTTCCCTGAATCATTTACAATTTATATTGTTAGAACAACTTCGTTAACCATATATCTACACTATCTCGTACATAACTTAAATACTTCTACAGCCAACCAGACAACTCCGTCACTCTACAATCAGAGGAATTCTAAAAACTAATTTCATTAACTAATTTTGTACACAATCTAGCCCGAGATACCCAGATTCCTATAAATATTCATGGCAATCAGTTAGTTCTAGCTTCTATCCTGCATTCCCTAAGTACCCTACTACTCTCCTGCTCATCTGACTCTATCCATTCCTAATAATACTAAAATTTAAGTAGGAAATTAGCAGAGTGCCTTTTCCATTTCATGATGTGGTGTCTACATGTATTTTCAGCTACTATAATTCCGCATAGGACAGAATAATAGCTAATTCGTTGAGTCTAGAACTCATACTCACCATCTATAGGCAGCGTGCAGATGAAAGATCCATGTTAAATTCCCATAAGGTTTTCTAACGACTTCTAGATTTCTCTATT
>JAAAYG020016957.1:0-20331 GCA_009936455.2 Tomocerus minor
AGACACTGGCAGACAATAGGGGGGGAGGGGGTCCAAAAAGGGCCAAAAATTGCAGACGTCTTTTATGGACGTTCCCTTATCTGTGCCATTCACTACAATTTTCGTCTTGCGATTCTATACAATTCTGCCCTGCCAAGGAACATGATCGCATCGACCAAACCTTCCTACTCTGGTCAGCCATTCTTTGTAAATTATATATAAAATCCTATGTGTCATCATGTTTTCCAGCAAACCCACAATCTATAATCTATCTTGAGTTTCATGCACGTTCGGCGTTCGCGAATGTCACGGCTTATGCACCATCGTGCGTACGAGTCTCCGATCTAGAATCAACTTACACACAACGTGCAAAACTTTTACTTTTATACGTGATGCTATCTTGTAATTTGACTGTGGAAAATGATATTAATGTGTGAAGGAATCAATCATTTATCTCTAGAATGATTTATTACCTTATAATAGTCTCTATATCTCTGTTTTTTGGTGATTAGGATTACAAAACTTACAAATACCTTGCCCGCTAATAACTTTTGAAATAAATAAATCCCCTCTTGTTTGTATAGGATATTTAAATAACTTATTTTGTTGAATGCAACAAATTGGATGCTGAGAATAAGGAAGTTCATCGAAATCAATTTTTGTATGTAATTCTTGTTGATTTTTATTAATTGTCGTCTCTTTCCACGTAGGTACTACATTTATTTATAGCAATTGCAAGCAGAAAAGTACAAAATACCACACTTATTTTACAGATGCTTTAGAAACATGTTCAAGGAGCTTTGAGGTATGTAATTGATCGTAGCTTGAACTATTTAATTTTTTTCAGTGAGATTTATTGAGGTATAATGGTACTAAGTGGGGAATATCGAAGCTAGGATTTTAGTTCCAATTTAGTGGATGGAGTCATGGGGGTCTGCCCACACTATATTGACCATCAACCACCATAATCACCATTATTACCATCAATTTGGCATCTAAATCAGTAGGACACGATTTTATTTCGTTGACTTCAAAGGCGATCACATCCACTAACGGTGCTAGCACTCGCATTGCTATTTATTTTTCTTCGCAGCTTGACTGTGTAAGAGTGAGTACTATTATTAGTACATAATCTACTGCAAAAACAGTAAAAGCTGTTACGCTTCTCAGAACATTTATATATGTGGCATTCAATAAGACAAGCTGCAATATAACTCGTCAGTAAACGATGAGGTGGCCATGCATTTTGTTTTATGTCTTTAGCTAGGTGGTTTTACAACCAGCACCTATTCCCCTTTCAGTCTGGCTACCATGCTGGTCTCCACAAACATTCCATTTACTAGGTAAATGCGTATGCATTATAATCACATGCATGAGTGTACGTAGTTACGCCAAGCTAAACGTATTGACATAATAAAACCGTACAATTAAAACAGGAGGTGGATTGAGTCATTCTGTCGGCTTTCCTGCTACGAATATATTAACCCTCGCAATTATTGGCGCATTCTATTAGTTACTCAGAATGTTAAACCCCTTAGTGAGTGATATGCTCTCGCCGGTTTGTCACATTCAACTTATTGTGCTAATTTCTGGGTGCTAAGTTTTAGAAGGGAAATATGTCTCTATTAAAATCTTTAATTTTCGAAAACTCAAAACACAGAGTATATAATATGTCAATCTAAAAGACGACTCTGTTGATCCAGTGGCATAAAAGTTAAAAATGTTGCCACACATTAATACAATGCTATTATTTTCGAAAAATATTTAACGTATTTTTTCAATAACTCACAAAAAACATTAAAAATCCAGACCAAAAATATTAAGCAATTTTGGGAAAGTGTAAGTGTTAGTTTCAAAGGATACAATTTTTGGGCAGGTTGGCCGGTACCCATCAATTTAGAAGAGCAGGGAAAAATAAACCAAAATTTTAAATCCACGGAGTTTATTGTGGACACGGTGGATGAATTGACAAACGTTTGGACATTTCATTAAGGAATTTATAAAATATTATAGAATAAAAAAACTTATTAGTTACTTAGTATACTCTAATTATTTGTAACTGGTAATTACAATTTTCGGGTTTTTCGTCAAAATTTTACGTTCAAACTTGCCTAGAAACGGGCATAGCGATATGGATTTGCCTGAGATCTTCATTAAATATTTGTTGAGGCACTGACAGTACCTGCTGTTAGTGCCTCAGCAGAATCAATAAGATTAACTGCCGTTTTCTTATGAATTTATATATATCAAAAGTAATCATGGAGGTAGACATTGGACGGACGAATTCTGTAAATATTGCAACCAGAGGCACTACCTGATGCTTTTTTTGCGATAAAAAAGAATGTAAGATCGAACGAATGTATACTTTTATTAGTCTTGACAGTTGACAATAGCTTCTGACCTTGTGTTCTTTTGAAAAGACTGTTTACCTTTTCCTTACATCTTGGTCTTGGGAAATTGTAAGTATACATGACGAAGAAGATACATTATCCTGACATTGTTGTTAATTCACTTCCTTTGACTTTCAACGATGTCTGTCTGTATTATCCTTTTAGATCTTGTGAGTAAACAATGGGATTATGGATAAAATAAAATCATTGTTTAAGAGTGCCTAAAGAACTTCTTTCCACGCTGTGTAAAAAACGAATGTTTGTTATTGACGGATGTAGTAGATAAAAGCTCTTGATTATTAAAGGTATTTAGAAAACAACGCAGTTTATTTCGAAACTATTGGTTAGTCCATTGTCAATAATAATCATCTGCAATAACAATATGCCACTTTGAGTTTTGTATTAAGACACAAATAAAGGATACCTAATGGTCATCATGTATACAACTGCAATTGTAAACATGTTTCTTTCTGAACAAGATATTATATTTATCCAACAATAAAGCTGGATTTTCCACAGCATTTTGATTAGAAGCTTCGAATTTGGCTTGAAATTCGACCTATATAATGTCCTTGGTGAAAGAAATGTCGGTGAAAGTTGACATCGTGGTGTATCCACGACGCTGAAGTCCTCGGAACATTGTAGTTTCTATCAAAAGTTCCTTTAGGTAGCTGCTTGATTTTTGCATTGGAAATGCGAGGTGAGGTGCCTCAGTGGAAAAACAAGATCATGGCATGTCTGAGCTAGAGGTAGGATAAAATTTCGCATGGACTGTATTTTCATTGTGACATTCTCAGACTACGCATTAGGTATGCACTATCAATCAGTGGAATAAAGAGGAACTGATTGTACGGAGGAGAAAGTTGGCGGGGCTATCATTTTTCTGGACGATTCCATTATAATAAATGTATATAATGGTCCTAGGTCCTTACTTATGCATGTAGGTCTAATTTACAAAGGAAAGAGCTGTATAGAGACGTAGAAGAATGTGTTTAGTGAAGAGAGAAAGTCAAGCTTCAGAGATATGAGGTGAGTGTGTAAAGGCATGCAGTGGGTGAGTAATAATAATTTCATATGCATGCATGTTACATCGTATAGGAAGTTCTTTTGGTTAGTCTTGCCCCGTGCACGGGCCCATCTTGAGCTTATTTTCTCATCTGATCAGGTAAAACGGTTCCCTGCCATGCTACGCAGTAAAAGTAAAAGGTTTTACATTCTGGCGTCCAGTGAGCCAGGCCACTGGCACTAATATGCATGCCAGTCCACGGAATCCACGTTTTATGAAAGTATGCAGGTACGTAGAGCTAGGAGCCGACATAGACAGCGATGTGTGCGATTCAATTCTTTTCTATCTAATCCCAAGCAGCCAATGTCATGTCAAGCTATGCATCATCATATTCCGGCTACATTATACACGTTACTTAGCATTATAAGTATGTATGAATGTAGGGAAACCGTCTTCTCCATTAGATTATGACGCGTGCCCATGTTCCATCCTCATTTCCTCTGTCCTCATTTCATTTTTCCATCCTGCTTTCATAATATTTGAGGCGACAAGGTTCAGACTTCAGTACCCGCGACACACAGCCGCTATCTCCTTATCTTCAACTCAATTGCAACAATAATCCACCCACGTCCACCACATCTTTTTTCATCACTACACAAAATCAGATATACATACATACATAGGCAATCCACCATTTTGCAAATATATTTGCAAGATTTACATTACTTTAAATCTTTTGCACATAACGACATCTCACACCTTTTGCCACTATTACTATAATCTTCAGTTTCAGTTCAGAGAAATAATATTATGTAAATATTTACGTCGCTGCTCTGAATATCATTTGCCAACATTCTAACTCGGACTCTCACCACCCAATCTTGAGAAAGTAATTATTATTCGCATATTCCGCATAGCTACGAACACTTGTGCTGAGTGACATGAGATTTTGCATAGTGCATATTTAACGTCCCATAGGATTCTCCTCCTAAAAGTACGTGAGCGTAAATGGTGCATTGCATATTAGCTGCAAGAATCCGAATAGTGACATAGTGACATGCACAAATATAAATAGACATTTGCTTACTTACGTGTAGCCTGTAATATTAGCACATCATCATCCCGTTCTTCGCTCATGTATGTGCAACTGGTAATTGTTCCTGCATTCGCCTCACTCACATCAGCTCTCCTCCGTACTTAAGCCGAGTGAAGTTGTGTGCGGAGAACATCACCTTCATTCCTCAACGTACATCCAACTAGGAAGGCAGGCAGGGCGGTGTAACAGTGAATGTGAGACAACTGAAGCATCATTCAAATTATTCCAAGACTTGGCAGCTTTCTCCATTTTGTCAATGATGCACTCAACGCAGCTCTCCTCAAACAGAGCCAAGACTATGCAAACAAAGAGCCGTGTCTAATGGATTTTCTCCTGGTTCTTACTCTGCCACTTTTACTACAACAAATGATACTTCAGCCCGTAATTCTACTTGAGTCAGTTACAACTTACAACTCCTACTTCTCATACATCCACTAATACAACACTGACGGGAGCTACGTCTTCTGAAGACGCACTCCTCTCTCTCTCTCTCTATCTTCTCGCTCATTTCATCCTCCCTGCTTACCAAGGCCTTATAACTATAGCGATTAGCCCTTATCCGCCTCCATTATCTAACTATCTACCTACATTTACTTATGCATTAGCTATGTGCATCATGCCCTCACATTACCTCCGTCCACAATCGCACAAAGATTTCTACCCACTACTGCTCTACCTACCTATTGACATGTGAAATTAGAAAAATCAACCTCCACATCACTTAGCCTTGCCAGCTATGATTAACTATGACTCGTTCTGTAGAAACTGGACTAGCCTTCGACAAATACTTTAATACTATACCTATAGAAATTAATCATATCCATCTACTTTATATGCAACTTGCTCTTGCTATAAATAAATATTCAACTTAAATGGACATCCCACTAACTACTGAGAAATTATTCTTGATTCTAACAACGGTCAGTTAGCACAGTTCTTCTGGTTGCACTGTTGCTTGCAACTCGTTACAAGGCAACAGCAAAAGAAGCACAGACATGCAATTCATTTCGTTTCAACGATATTCTTACTTCTTAGCACGTCACATTTAACATCGTGAATTATTAGGAATTTAATTCAGATATAGATTTTACAGTTTTCTAGACATTAGGCAACAGTGAGAAATCTCTTTGAAAATTTTTTATATGTGACAAGCAATTTATTTTTAGTTCTGCTCAACCTACAATAAAATAAAAAACAAAACAAGTTGTTCGCATTTACATATTATGGCGAATTACCTGTTACCGGTTAGAAATTTTTATTTCTCAGTGACTAACTCCGTGTGAGTTTTCTAATCCATGTTTCGTATCAATTTAGAAAATGACATTCGTATCAATCGCAAAAGTAATTGCCAAGACATTTCCGTCGTGATTTAGCATTTCTGTTCACGAATATCGATATGAACTCTTTGCTGAGTCAAATGTGTACATTCCTTCGTTTACAGTTAACAAACCCTAATTCCAAAATCGCAACGTAGCAATGCAAAATAAAAACACAAATCGGTGCACAACGTGAAAATTCGTTGTAGCTCTTTAACAAAATGTCAGGTAAGTATCATATATATTTAGGTGTACCTAAAAAAATATTAAATTCAGTGCCTTTGTTTAACACATGCTATATGTTATCCATGGTCTCACAGTAAAACAAATCCGTAGGTATTGATCCTTGTTTGCATACGGTTGCAGTATAATGCTACGCAAATCGTGAAACTAAAATAATTCCATTGTTTAATTCATTTATAAACTAACGTTGAGCCTTCCATTATAGCGAAAGGGATTCAGCTCATATAAAAAGAATAGTACGGCTGGGTTTTTTATTGACATAAAAGAGCATTCTTTAAATGTGTATTGCGTAATATCATAGAAAATCTGGTAAATGTTATGAAAAGGGATTTAGACCAACGTTTGTGTATTTTGAAATATAAGACGTAATTACAAAGTATTTATATTTTATATTTTTGTATAATCCTCGTAGTTTCTCAACTGGGATTTCCGTACCATTTAAATTATATGTTATATCGTATTGATGTTTCTTACAAATGAGTGGGAGTATAAGAGTATGCATGCATCTAATCTTTTACTAGTTACCAGCTACCTTCTAAAATAAGATATAATCGTATAGCCCAACTTTTTTGCCCTCACTTAAGGAGTGGTTTGAGATGGTGGATTATATTTTGCGATAAAGTTTAAAAATTTTGGTGTGAATCCAAATGGTGACAGGGAAGGACTCCAAAGAGGGAATCACTCCTAAAAGGACTTACTCCTAATAAGGGAATTACTCCAAAGACAGACTTTACTCCTACGGCGGAACTTACTCCAAAAGCGGGAAGCATTCATTAGGTGGAATCATTCGACCTAATGAATGCTTTCCGCATTGTATAAACTCTCATGACATTGCATTCACTACTGCAGTGCACTCCTGCTGGGCAATGCAATTAAAAATGCAAAACAAATACAGTCCAGATGTTCTTTATTTACATTTACTATTCCATAAGTATGAATCAATAATATAATTATGTATTTAGGTGATGTATGCAAATCTATTATAATTTCCTGTTTTTCATGCATGTATAAAGAACATCTGAATTATAGATGTATTGCATTTGACTTGCATTGCCCTACAGGAGTGCACTGCAGTAGTGAATGTAATGTGATGAGAGTTGATACTATTAGGAATGGTTCCACCTAATGAGTGCTTCTCACTTTTGGAGTAAAGTCTGTCGTTGGAGTAATTCCCTCTTTGAAGTCGTTCCATGTAATCAATACAGATAATGTTAATAATGTTAGCCTACTTCACAACACACAGTAAAGGAGAGTCGAATTGAGCACTGTATATAGCCATTGTCAATGCACATTCCATTTGACTTTGCTGTCTTCGCAGGTTATTCTGTCTTGATTCCGTCATTTTGGAAAACCGTAGAGAGTTGCAAAAGCTATCAAAAAAGTAGAAAAAACTAGAGGGCACCTTGAGCTGAGGGTCAAAACTATATTTTTAAGTGTGCGGGAAAATTCAAAATATATTTTTCTAATACATTATACTCCACAAAACTCCAAATTTTTCTAATATGGAGTTTTCATTTTAGAAATGTTGGTCAAGGTGCTCTCGACAAATATAGGACAATTTCAAAATTGTGCTTTCATTGCTCTACTCTAAGTCGTTTTGCTTAAATCAGGATTTGGCAAAGTTACAACCCCTCCTTAAGGCACAAGGGTTTTAAGACAGGCTTCCCACTATCTTCTTACTGCAGGAAGGTGTACCGTGTCTGCCTGTTTTCTTTGTTCATAATAGATGTACATTCAATTCTTACAACTGTTTTTTCTTTATCCGCCTACATTTGAATAGAAAGAGAAGGTAAATGAAGTTGAAGGTTTCTTCACTGCGCAAACAAATTGCTTTGAAAGTATTTACTTAAGAACTCGGGTTTTATCAACATCGCTTCTCACATTACATAGGAAGAAAGGAAGAAGGGTTTTGAGAAAGCACACGAGTCAGTTGTCTCTGAACTTGGTTTATCTCTAATCCACGCTTGCTCATCAACTCTGCATGCCTCACTCTCCTCTTCATGATCATCATCATGATAAAGCAAACGCTGTTAGACTTTTGCCATAAGAGACTCATTTTCTTATACTTGTTGCAATTAGTTTTACTGCTCACCATCTATCTCACTCTCTTTGTCCCATTAGATATACACTTTTACTAAATTTCCTGAATAAAAACTACCTTTATGTAGGTCGTCAACAAAAATTCTCGTGACGCACTATAAGGGCTAGAAGCACATTTACATCATTAACATTCCTATTTGATAATCAAATTTGATTCTAGAAATATCTCCGAACAAAACTTTAATGTGGAAATTTTAAGCCAAGGTTCTATCAAATTTTGCTGAAAAAATATCAAATAAATTCAGTAAATAAATATTGAAACAGACTGAAAGTATTTCAAGTGTTAAGAAAGTGGCAGTTTATGATGAATTTGCGTTATTACTTTCAGTATTTTAAATAATGATAGTGATTGACATTTGATGGCGAATTTTATGCTTAACGGACATTAAAATTAACTAATACCAACAATATTTGATAATCGGATTGCGACTTTACAGAAAATTTCTATTTTCGATTGTCAATGGGAGTACACCTTTCCGAGATTACAGTTTTCGTCCTACAATTATTGTTGGCATAACTTTACATACTTAAGGTGGTAACTGGCATTTTGGCTATTGTATTAATAGAGAAAGGATACCGTGGATCTAGAATTTTAAATTTTTCCCATTAGGAATCTATTCGCAATTTTGTTGTGGTGTGGTAGTTCAAATGCAAAATCGAAAAATCCTGATTCCAAGAGTTGCAAAAAACGTAAAGGGTTGAAAAAAATACCCAAAAAACCTGAAAAAAATATTTAGGGATCATACATTAGCCTATTTGGTTTTCTGTGTTTTAAACACAATAAAAAAACAGAAAATACAGTTTTACAATGCATTTCTCCCACTCCAAATGACCCCAAATTTTAGCCACCCAAATTCAAATTTTGAAAATCGGCCCCTCATGATTCCTCGATAAAAATGGATAGGTGTCGATTATATCAACCTCGTTACCCTAAGTAACTGAGATCAGGAATTTTCAAAGTCCCTTAAGCTAGATTTTTGTTATGGCTACCGTTCGTATTTGGAATTGAGAGAACAAACGATACTCCTACTACATATGCGTGAAAATGAATTTGGGCATTTTTTGAAATGTTCTCGGAATGATTTAAAGGTATATACTACAAGTTATATACAATTATTCGGGTGCTGTTTTTTCTTCGGATTTCCTGATATATAGGCTGCGATAAGTATATTATATAATCAGTTCCAACTGCAAAACTTTGTTGTTTGGCCGTTACAAAAGTAGATGAGATTGAATTGAAAGTACCTAGTGATTGTAACACTGTATATGGCAAAGTGAGTATGGTAAAAAGGCCTGGGACTGTTTGTAAGCAAGTGGGCATCACAAGATCCTGTTTCCTAGAACTCATTTTGAATTGAACCGTGAGATTTTCTAGCCGTAGTAGGTTCTTGCTTGGGTGCTATTAGGAAAAGTGGTTTTCTTTGGGTGATATCTGCTCAGATACGTATAATACAAAGCTAAAAGCAGCCCAACAAGAAAAACTATTCTTCCTATCATCATCCTCTTGGACTTCGTCTATTATTCCATTCTCTTATTTCATCTCATCTCTTTTGTCTTCATTTCTTTTCCCTTCCCACTCATTTCATCTGCCGAGTCCATTCACTTTTATTTCAAACAAAAAGCTGTCTTCCTTCCTAAAAAGATCTCACAGAAAATGAGCTGAAAGATTCATCGTGAATCTCATTTGAGCCCTCATCTCCACTTCAAGTGGCTAAACGTAATAATGCATTTGTTTTATATGGAAATTTATTCTCCCGTCTCTCCATTCTATTAAAATTAAGACAGCAAGACAAATTTCACATGACAAAATGCCACCAAATATTTCATGCAATAATTAAACCAACCTATATTGATGTTATAATTTTTAAAATATTAATGTCTAAATTAATTGCTATATCAAATCAAAGGGTTAAATGGACAAAAAAATATTTTTAATCATGTTAACTAGTTATTTAGTACCATTACACAGCTGCTATTTATTATTACCAACAAGCACATATATTATTACCAATTCCTAATTTCCTAACATTTTTAGTGTAGCAAAGTACCAGCTCCTTAAGAGCAAAGTTTTAAACGTTGTCTAAACTTCTGTGTTAATCAAACATACATGCAAATTGGAATCTGTGCAGAAAAAAATTACAATTGACATCCTAAGTTTTATTAGACTGAGTAGATGCAGCCAAAAATGCTAAAAATGACTTTTCTTATTACAATATGCTCTTTTGGCTATTGGTAGGTCTACTAAATCTGACAATAGGTAAAAATCATGGGTAAAAGCTTAAGGAAATTTTTGGTATGCAAAACTGAAGTCAATTTCCTTTTTGCCCTAAAAACGTGGGTGTGGCTAAATCGTGAATGGTATAGGGTAACTTTTTAACGCATTTTTGAATACTATTTAGATAATTCACAAAAAGCATGTCTTATAGTTTTGTGAGACTTAATTTGTGATTTTGTCATGTTAAATTTTTCTACTATTTCATGATTATTGGGTTAAAATGTTGGAAAAATGGGTGAGGAGTAACTTTTAATAATAGTAGAATGACGAACATAGATTATTGTAAGCCAACGTCTAATGATGAAAGCATTGAGAATGGAGTTAAGGAGTGTAAAGCATAAAAAGGCTTTGTATTGGAGTTGTAGAGTGTGGGAATTGGGAAGTAAGGCAAGTAGGAATGCAAGTTAATGTGTAGAAAGGGAAGAGAAGAAGAGCGGGCGGTGAAATGCAATCCGATCAAATCCAATCTAAAGGGAGCGGAAGGTAGTGCTGATATTTGACTGTGGCTGGATCCATTGTTCCCCATGTAGTTTCGACTTTACGAGTTGCGAGCACTGTCCGGAAGAGACGATTTGAGAGCAATGAAAGAAACGCTAGGATGAACAAGTAAAATGCAGCCAAGAAAATACTAGGCACCTACTACAGAGAGAGAGAGAGAGAGAGAGAGAATGAGAAGAGGGGATTTCTATCTTCTATCTCTCTAGACTGTCTCTCTATACACAATATAAAATAGGGCTTTGATTACTGCTTTAGTTGTGAACATGCGATCTATGAGTAGAGATTTTTATTCTCTGGCTTTCTTCTTTCGTCTCAACTTTCACTGCACGTTAGCATAGTTGAGCTTGTTTCTTGCTCGCTTCCTGATCCTCGTCTAAGGATAAGGACTGTATTATATATTAGGAGGTACAGACTTTTCCTTTGTTAGGGGCATTCATGCATCTATGCTGGCTATATTTAGCGCTTAATGAGAATGCCACTGCATGAGCGTCCATTCAGCTTCCGTCGGTTCTTTAGAGGAGTTGGACTAGGAATAATGGACGTTAAAGAGCTAGCCGGGTGCTGTGATTAGTGCCGAGCACCCTCTATCCACTGTCCGAGCAATCCCATTTAATCTCTCCGTTTGTGTTGTGAGTGACTCTTTGATACAAAAATCATAAACTGAGAATTTGAAAGTGGGAGAAAGGTCTGTGCGATGCAAAAGTGTATGAGGAAGATAAATGTGCCTGCTCCTTTATCCATACCATAAATTTATATACGGAAGGAAATAAAGTAGGCGTCCCTGCAACTTGCATTGTCTTCTTCCTTTTCCCTAGATTTTCCTTATGCCATTCTCTTCCTCTCCAGCATCTCCACAATTTTCCCAACTCAACTAACTGTCGGGAACTAGTGCAGTCCTATTTCACTTCCTTACCTTTTTTCATATAGTGCCTCGTTTTCTATGCACTCACTCCTAGTACATAAATAGTAGTACATGTATAGCTTGTCAGCATTCCCTCCTCGTCCTCCCTAACTCTAGTGCAGTGTAGGAAAATATAAATATAAATGTGGGGATTGTGAGGGTAGCCTATCTTGTCTCAGCTCAAGCCACCACAATCCAAGCCCAGTTTTTCAAAGGAAACGGGACAAAAGTACACAGCAGTAGACTCTGACTCCTGAACTCAACGCTTTTTCTTCAAGTAGATGGAAATGGCAAATGGCTAGCTGAGCTAAAAGATCGGCAGAGCACTAGCCATTCCATCCCAGTTGACTTGAATCAATTCCACATGACTTGACACTATAAATACTTATTCCAGCCAAAGAAAGAAAAGGAAACTTTTATTGGCTCTTCCCATTGCCCAATATGGTCATCACCTAAAACTAAATTCACCAATTCACTTCGGCCTCCCTACATCTAATTGTAACTGTGGGTGCATGGCTAGTTGAATCCATGAATCTCAAACGCTCTATATACCTGACTACATACATTACATTTTACAATTTTCCGCTAGTCGTGTCCTTTGCTCAGACTTTTATTTCAAATCAGATCTTACATCAATATCGGCTATAAAAATCCCTCATTGTACATACAAACAAATATTTCCAAATTCCAAAAACTTTTTGCAAGAACAATTCCCTTTAAAATAGTTAAAAATGCATCCTAATTACTAAATCAAAGTTTTTTAAAGCAAATTTCAAGACGTATCTCATGTCTTAAAACTACGATTACTAATCCTACGATTAATTGTTTATTAACTTGGATAAAAATATATTTCAAACAAAACAGATATATTTATGTCGCTCTGATATTTCCCGAATTTGTTGTACAGATATTTTCAAAAATCTTTTATCTATCAATACTTTTGAAAATCAGGTCTTGGCTTTTCTGTAGAATGTCATTATGCGACTTTTTCTCTGGATATGACTTGAAATGTGTATGCTACGTGCAGTTGTAATAGTAATGGGCTAGCTGTAACATTCACATGTAATTGTTTAAATTTGAAGAGGTGAATTAATGGGCATTCTGTATTATCGACAGAAGAAAACAGATATTGCATTGCTGTTGTGTCATTGATATTGGAGTAGGGAAGGATTATATAGGTAGGTTGGAGTAGGGACTCAAGATTGAAAGTGATATTATTATTTAGGTAGAATTCTTTCTTTCTTCTCTGCTCGATGTCCTGGAGCAGTAAAACCAAAACAGACACTTGAATTGCATTGCATTGCACTCATCTTTGAAATAGGATGGATCCGTTGAGAAAGTGTTTCACTTAGAATGAGATGGTTATGCCAGGGCGGACTGCGGACTATAGAAGATTTTATAGAGGAGAGGAGCGATTGCATTTCATTGCAGAGCATTGGAAAAAAGGGCGAAGTTGTTGGCTGTATCTGTACTTGCGGAAAAAGTGGAGATTATTAGAAGGTAGGGAGGAAAAGGGAAAGCGTCTCTCCATTCCACATGACACTGGAGTCCTGTCTTCCATCTGCACAGCTCTACACGATGCCTCAGAAAGTAGGGATCGCCGAGCTACATAAGAAGAGTCCCAACACGAACATATAAAAGAGGATGTCATAGAGAGGCAAGAGAGAGGGAAGAATATTCCATTTGGATTTCGGATCCTTTATATTTAGTTTATAGTGGGATATTTTGGCTCGTCTTGCCATAACGTTCTATGTCGGTGGCATAGTGTACTACTAAGAATGTCTGTGTGTGTGTGTTCGTTTGGTAAGCCTGAAGGATCTTGTCACGTTTCTCGTCTTGTCAAACTACCGGAATCAGCAGCTCTTTGGCCAAAGTGGTAGCTTGATGAGAATGCAATGGGAACTTATTTTAGTGAAGATGGAAAAAGCTTTCTTTCCTTCTCCCCTGGCTCATTTGTACATGTATAGTGAGATCTGGCTTATAATCCGGTCTAGACGACGTTATCTATAACAATGAGAGGAGTAATATTGGAATTTATAATGTCTATATGTACAGAGAGGAGTAGCTCCTGCCCATATTTGCAAATAGATGTGTGTCCCCACTATACACAATGTGTAGTTACTTTTTCTTGGAGGACATGTAGAGATGGCTATAGGTGGCCAGGACAGCAAAATGCCGACGATTAGTAGATACATAAGTGAGGGAAGGTATATTGGGCTATCTGTATGTTAAGGTGGCTGTGGATTGTTAGCTAACTCTCCGGCGCGCCCTGCTCTTCTTCCTCCTTGCCCATGTGTGTGCACACGGAGGCACTAAAGAAAAGCGAGTTGAACATTTGCACATAAATATATCTAACTGTTGTGGGTGTGAAAGTGCCCCGGCTTCTCTCTCCGTCTCCGACTCGTCCTCCAGTTCTTTCTCCAGCTACACTACACATACTTTATGGTTATTTCAATCCAATCTAGACGGGAAGGAAAGGACATGAATGTGAATTACGAAGCCTCTGCTTTAGTTCAGCACACAGAGCTATATAAACAGATACACGGAGTAGAGAGAGAGAAAGCCTATCACCAAACACATCGCTAAACTTAACGCTTCGACGACCCACCGCACCATCAACCTCTCCTATAGCCTCGTCCCTCCAACTCCGACACAGATACAACGTAGCTCACAAATACACAGCCAGCCAACTGAACATAGTGACAATAATGTCCATTTATACCTACCACTCTGTAGCAGTCCTCCCTATTGCTCTCATTCTAGACAAGGTGTCGCAGCTGGGTCCTGCATCCTGCCTTTTGGGTTAAACCCAACCCATACGCTTCCTTTTCTATCCCAAGACACACCACACTCTAAAAAACCCTTCTTCTACGCATTTTTCCAAATGTTTCTGAGTATTCACAAGAAAATGCTAATTAAGTGGAATGAGAAATGAAGAGAATCGGCAATGGGTAGATTTAGGATAATAAAAACCCACGTGGTTTTATTCCTTGCGTCCTTGCAGATGTGTGGATTGTGAGGAGGAGGATATGTGAAGAGGCCGTTAGAGTTAGACACATAGTAGAGAGAGAGAGGACTGATTTGGATGTTGGTAGATGTGCAAAGGAAAACGACTGTCAGTTTGGGCACTTTCATGTTATGCTACATTACATTAAAGTTGTGATCGTGAGTGAGATTCTCTCTTTCTCTTTAGCAGGCAGCGTGCACCCTGTGTCTCTTGATGGCTCCATAAATATATTGACCATTTTGAAGGAATGGATCGGGGAATAAAGTGTGAATAGTGGACGTACCTGGGCCTAATGTCCCATTTGAATGCGGATGGCAATGGAGGTGGTCTGCTCTGCTCTTTCAAAGTCCTCTCCATTGCCAAACAAACGGCCCTCTCCCCACTCGCCTTCCTTTCACCTCACTTTCCCTTTCACATCTCATTCTTCCATTATGGCCACACGCTCGCCGCTTTCTCCCACTCCGACTCCCGCTCCCTCCACCTACGGCCCTACACTAACTGCTCTCTAATTTCCTCTCTTTGACATACCTGGCCACTGCTCTCCCTACCTAACTCCTCTCTTGCCCAACATTTATTAGCGTCAAGATGGATAGGACGCTTCTGCATGCATCGGCAATCCGCACACAACTTCTGCACTCGAGAGCCGGCTACAAATTTAAATCACACCTTCCGCTCAGCAATAGCTTAGCAATGTTGATTCCTTCACAATGATCCTCTATTGTGTGATTTCGCTAGTTAATAATCTTCATTCCTGGATAAAATGCTATTTCGCAGTTACACTGACATCTGTACACACTCATTTTTCATTTGTAGCTCTAAATGTATCAATAAAATACACAGAATGTCACAAATCGAATACTTTCGTGTTTCCACTTCCAGACTTTACATTTTTAGAATTACGCAGTAGAACAGAGCTGACAACTTGCCAAGTACAAACATTGAACATGACTGCCAAATACTCATTCAAAGTACAGCTCCATTCATTCGTGACGACCTTCGCCCAATTGCACATAATAGGACTTCTAGCCCAATATTTATTGTAATTATATAAGCAAGCCTCAATTGCTTTCAAGACTCTATACTATGCATTAATACGCTCCTCCCTTATCATTAGCAATGTGTATCCAATAAAACTTTTCGCATTTACAAACAAACATTCAGCATTTCAGCGTGCAAGTCTGATGCATACCAAAAATCACACTCTTTGCTCTCATTCACTTTTAATCTCTGCAAAAATGTTCGGATTCTGTTATATCAATAGTTTATGTATGCTAGACCATATCATCCTTAATTATTGCTTCAATCATGCCTATAATTATTTTGTGTTGGACTCTCTATAACTGCAATATAATTTGAAATTCCTTATAATTTATTATTTATTATTACTACAATTGACTGCTAAAGTACATAAATCACATTTTATTGCAAATTAATTGAGTGTTTAATTTTTTATATGTGCATTCTTGATTTTCGTAGAAATAAATAATGAAAGTGTGAATTTGGGAAGTGCATTGTATTTGTATGTATGATGTAGGAAACCAGTAATTAGGCAGGTGTTAGTCCTCTCCATTCTTCTGTCAGATTTCCTTGGTTCACTTCCGTGATAGCCTCTGATAGAAAACTTGACAGAAAGTCGAGATAGGAAAAGTTGTGAGAGAGGAAATAAAGGAAAGGACTGAGGGAGTACGGGAGAAAGTGTTATCGTTTGGAATTGTAGGGAGTCGCGTTGTAGCATTCGGAGAGTTGGGTATTTGTCGGCTGTGAAGTAGTTATAGGGATTATAAGAAAATGAAGGAGCGGGGAAGAGGGCTAACAATGAGTATAGTAAACAGAGCGTAGGTACTGTCTACACGGCGATGCCCTAGAGAAAGTTCCGTGTATATTTACTTAGAGGCACTTATATAGTTAGAAAGTTGTAGGATCGAATGTGCCCACCTGAGCCGGGATATTTTTGACCAATCAAAGTTGGAGTTATTGAGAGCCTAGCACCGCGTAAGTGCACAGTATTGTGCCTAGCAGGGCTCTTACATAGAGCATCAATAATTCCACGGCACTCGAGCATAGCACGAACGAATCTCTACTGAGCTACATAGTCAATGTGCCCGCTCCGTCGGTTTTCTTAATTTACTCAGTCTGCGACAGACAGGGAAAGACGAGGAGAAAGTCCGGTGTTGTTGTGATAGTCCGTCCTTTGAGTTGTGCACTTCATGAAAAAAATTCCGACTGATCGTATTTCCAGGTGTTTTTGTTGTTTTACTGTTTGAAATCAAAAGTCCTACAGGTTTCTATCTAATGGAATAAAAACAGGAGTTTTTGTGATGGCTTAGAAATCTGTGAGCAGAGAGATCCAATTGATTGTGAGTGTTAGGGATGGAGTTAGAGCCGTGGGATCCTTTGGATCATCCTGCCCGCATTGAGGTTCGCCGACAAGGTTTGCCCTTTTATTCTTTCAACAAACCGAATCAGAATAATCAACTGGGGAAGTAGTAGCCACTGAATTTTCAGTCCTTAGTGCACACACTAAATCTATATAAAATGTACATGGAGGCATTGCACAGAGAGTAGTCCTCTCTCCATCCTTTCTATCAAGAGCATTGCTAAAGTTTTTCATTGATCTCCTTCCTCTCTCTATTTATGTTTGGTTATAATGTGGAAATGGGACTCCTTTATGCATTTATGTTAGTGAATTCCGGAGTATTTATTGCATGCAATCCATTTGCCGCTTTTCTAGTATGCTTATTGTTTGGATGAAAAGAGCGCACAAGCGTGGGATTTATATTAGACGTAATAGCACAAGGCAATGCTACATGGAGATTTCAGAGCAGAGGATAATATGTTATCTTTGTCAAGATGAACCGTACGAGTTTTGAGGAAGGGAAAGGAAAGCAACCATGCCAATTCCCGTCGTCCTTTCTCTCTCTCTCTCTCTCTCCTGCAGACATAGAATAATGCTAATGGTGAATGGAATGAACTGTACTGTGAGAGAGAGAGAGAGAGGAAACAAAACGTAGTCGAGTTACATTATTAGAGAATATCTTGGTTCCTATGGACAGTTAATTTATACGAAATCAAATCAGAAAGCATGAAAAGGTTCCGAGATAGTTACGGCTATTATTTCACAGTTCTGTTGTTGTCTTGTAGTTTGGGCGCCGTGCTTTGTGTACCTATTTCGTACACAATGCTCGTATTTAGCGAAGGCCCACACACACAAACAGCTTTCCCATTAGCCAACTCTGTAGCTTTTAGCTAGAAGAAAACTGCGAGGTGAAGATGAGTTCATTGTTGAGAAGGAGAAAGACATGATGAAATAATTGGGCAAGATTCGTCGAAAATCCATTTCACCAGCTCGTACAAAAGAAGTAATTGACCTGGTTTCAACCGGCAACTTTCTCTCGCTTTCCCTCTCCCTCCCTCCCTCCCGCTCTGTCTCTCTCACTGAGTCCTCCACTCATTATTACACGAAATTTACGTCCTGATTATCGACTTTCATTTGACTTGCCAAAGAAACATTATGGAAAGTTGCCTAGAGAGAAAGTAGAGAGAGAGAGAGAGCGAGAATTGGGATGTGGGAAGCTGGTAGTCTCCATACTCCAGGTTATCTTCTCATAGTCACTCCGGAAAGAAAGGTTAGAGCCATGCTACATAAATACAAACTATAAATACACATATGGACTGCCACGTGTTTTCTATCTACCTATCCCTAATATTTAATGCATGCCCACTACATTTCCTATTTTAAATAAACTGGAATTAGCATATTTGAAACAGAACATCTACAATAAATACTAGCCGCTAAATATATTTCATTGTGGAACAATATTTACTCTACATACAATAATATACAAATAAAATGAAATGCATTAGTTACATTTACTGCATTTTAAAACTTTCTTTGTTCTACTTTGAATGTCCAACCAATTCTTCAAAACCATTACATGTTAAAATTACAATTTTATTATTGCTTCCTTAGAAATTTCGTTTTTTTCTCTTCTGAGTTCCACTGCAGGATCTACATTAGTTGACGGATATATTTATCTGTGTAGTATGTAGAAAGTATAGATGCATCGCAGAAGTGTGAGCTTGCAACCAGCTCCATTTGAAACATTCAGGACAATAAAGTCACTTTCACTGCACCAAAATCATTTTTGTGTTAGTAGAAATTCTTGTGAAAGTACCTTGTAGGGTTCCGTGAAAGTTTCGCACGGGGTTATTTAATTGACTAATACAGGGAACTGTAATATAAATAATCATATATTTGTGTAGCAGACACCCATGCATTTTCAAGTAAAAAGAGACCGCAGTTAATTTTTGTTTCATTTATTTTGTAGTAAATAGTTTATGTGCGGAATGAGAGATGTTGTAAGTCTTTCGGACAACTTTCACTGCTTTCCCATGCCAAATTAATTGTAAGCTGATGCATAGAAGCCGACGCCACGAACTACATAATTTAAACTATAGAAGCGTAGTTTTGCACAATGGGATTGAAAGGAGAGAGGAGTTGAAAGAGTCGTTGCCTTGTTTGGTGGGGCTGAGTGCTGAGAGAACTAAAGAAGAAAGGATGGCTGTGCCAACTGCGATGAATTACGACTAGAGCGAAATGGTCTCGTTGAACGCAACCATGAAAGCACACCAGAGCCCACTTTGATAGTAAATCATTCTTCCAAGCCACAGTACTCACTTAATGGCCACCCTCATCATTTACCCGCACTGCACTGCACCCATCCTATTTACATTTTCACAACTGATTCCAAAATTATCAGCCTCTTCATTTACACCGAAATCTTAAGAAAGACATCCAACTAAAAATCAGAAGGCTTTCTCCTTTCTCCCTTCTCATCTGCCCCACGTAGCTTCTTCATCCAACATTCACTACCTACCAAAAGTACCCAATTCTATGCGTTAAATCAAACATGATGTATTTCTGTTAGCGTTTGCACTAGGTTTGCATGAAAACGTCCCAGTATGTATTAAAACACGAAAATCATTCTTTGTTTTTGAAACGCTGATATCTAAGTGAATAGTAACAGTAATTATTATTTTTTGATAATTTTTAATGCGTAGAATCCGACAAAAATAATTATAATGAGCAAATTCTGAATTTGAACTCAAATATTTTGAAATTTTTGCCGATTCTACCAGAATTGAAATCTATCAGAAAATAATTTTACTGATTAATATTCAATTAGTTACCGATTTAAAAGCAATGGCTTTTTTGTTTTAATACATACTAGGACGTTTTGATGCATCCCGCATTTCTTTACAAATGCTAGCATATCTATCTACATCCGCTTTGTTATTGGGAAGTTAATTCCCATTGTCTCACATATTCAATATTTAATCCAAAAGCGTTGGCAGTATTCCCCATTTGATTTCTACTCATCTACACACCATGATCCAATTAGATAGCAAATATTGGTTTGGTTCTGTTTAGAACCATCCGAATAAATATCATTCTTTTCATGCAAACTTGCCAAACTGAACGGATACTAATAAGGACACATCTCTCATTCCTGTCATTAC